>JAXGGA010019681.1:0-19614 GCA_038373865.1 Uloborus plumipes
AACTCCAAACAAAGTAAGAAGATAAAAAAATAAGTCATAATAACAAAATGCCAGAAGATGATTGAAAAACGAGTTTTTCCCTTTCAACTAACTGCAGTAAATCACTCGGATGAGGAGACCTACTTGTGTAAGTGTCGTGTCAGTCCGTCTTTTACTTTCATAAGCGGACTGAGAGGGATGGTTCAGTTAATTCTCTTAATCCTCCCTTTTGTGTCGAGTTTTCTCTCACAATCCATTGGCTCAGTCCTAAGAGCTCAGTTCATTAGATGCCTATTAACGAAATTGCACGCAACACTGCTCCCCATTTGTTACCCAACTCTCTCTTTTTCGGTTATGACCAATAGACATAAAACCAAACAACTGTCCAGCTCATAGTTGTTGGGATACCTGGGCATGTAGGAATTACTGGGATAATTAGCAGCCAATTACAGCTCCAGACGGCAACTACCCACGTTTGGAGACCGTGCTTCCTTTTCATAATATCAAAAATTGCATTCAGACCTCTCTTAACAGCAAGTTGGAAGCCTGACTGAGGATGGAGAAACCCGAAACAAATTGCATTCCACCCTACCGTTGATTTAAAGGGTTCAAATTTCGTTAAACTTCATAAGTCCAAGGTTTGAAATAGGTATAATTTTGAGGGAGGGGGGGACATAAAATTTTCATTAAGTGCTGAAAAATATTAGTTCAGAACTTATTGCAATTGTATAATTACTCAGTACTCATTACACTTCTTGTCACCATAACAAATATATATCTTCTGATGGACACAGGATGAGGATCAGATTTAATATCGGCGAACATTGTTTATCATTGAATAATTTTTACACGCGTTGCATAATCAAAACAAACAATAGTTATAAAGTTTACAGTCATACAATGCGTATTTAAACTAGACAAATGACCAGAGTCGAACCTATTCCTATATTTTGTTTTAATGCGGTTTTGGCTGCTAAAAGATCTTTCAACTAAGGCCGAGCTTATTGGCACAACTAATGCTACTTCAAGCATGAGAGCAGTGCTCTCATGCTTGAAGTATTGTTGATTCAGTTTTTTACCAGTTCTTGGCATTTATCAAACCCAGTAATCTTCATGAACACTGGATCATAAGCAGAAAAACACTACAATTGTCATACTTTCTGTAGAATATCTTTCTTCCAGTCCCTGTATGCCAGACGTAAGATTTACTTTTATATTCTGCAGTTTAGAATATTATACATTATCAGGACTATTCAGATGATCTTTTATCTCTTTGTAGCTGGTTTCTGATAATTTCAAGCCTTTGGGATCATTGCTATGAATAGGAGAAATTTCATTGCCATCCTGGTCACAACCTAAAGTATTGTGCATAAAGTCATTTTCAAAACTCCCAATATCATTTTTCAGTGCAGCTAATTTGTCAATAGCAGTTTGTACACAGGGACCTACCTATTATTGAAAACTCTGCCATTTGCTTCTGAAAAATCTTGCTGAGGGTGTTGAAAATTGGTAGTGTGTCCATTAAAATGTGTGTGATGTAAATGAAACGGCAGATTTAACAGACCTAAGCAGACCAGGAGCAATTTTACCTTTTCCAGCTGCTATCTCTTGATTCTAAAAATATAATCAAGCTATCCAAAGTTCTATAGACAGTTCACAGTTATACAGAGACATTCACTTGAAAGAGTGCAGTTCCGCATATTTCAGTTCTGAGCTATCTAACAAAACCTGGATTTCTCTCAGTTTTGAGCAACGAACGGCTGAACTATTGAAATATATAAAAATGCTCCTTAAAGTTTCATTGTATGATTTCAAATTTTGGCAACTTTTAGCTGCTTTTTGTAACACTAGTGCTAGTCTATGGGCACTACAATGAACAGTTATTAAGCATGACTTAAGCGATTGAATGCGTTCGACTGAACCCAGACTTGTGGCCTATCGTGGCTTTAGCACAATCGCATCTCAAAGCAACCTTTTGAATGGTAGGGCAAATTTTTCAAACGTACCTTTAATTTCATCCATTATAGTACTTGCAGTTCCATCATTAATATGAAGATTTTCCAGATATTTCTCTTGTATCTCACCATCTTTGACAAACCTTACATTTACGCCTAAATTTCTTAGAGCAAAAGAAAAAAGAACAAGTAATAATAACCCGTCTTCGCATAGGTTATACAAGATTCACCCACAAATACCTATACCACGAACTACCTCCTGCATGCAATAGATGCAATGTTAATCAGTGTTACATGATTTATGTAACAGCCCAAATTTTAATCATATTCGTTTGATATATTTTCATAAATTTCATCCATCTTTGACTGAGTTGCTTGGAGACGCACTCCATCCTAATTTGTTCCCATTGCTTCAAGAGATAAACATTGTGTCTAATTTAGTGTTTTTTTTCCTTGTCCTTTTGTGTCGTCTTTGGTTCGTTATTTGTATTTTGATTTTAGTCAAAATTACTTGAGTCCTTGCTTTCGCTTATTTCGAATTTTAAGCGTAGATGTGACTCTTTCGAAAATGTTTTTAAAATTAAGGATAAATTTTATTGTATCTATACGAAAAAAAAAATGCATGCGTCGTCAGTGGGTTACAATATTTGGGATCCGAATGCGACAGGTGCTCACTCAACTACAGATAACAGATTTCAATAATTACAATGCAACCGAACTTATCGAACCATTGAGCGAAAGTTGCGTTTCTGTTCTCCATGACTTCGATTATTTTCAAAAAGACACCACAGCTGATGCAGTATATCAAAAAATTTATAACGATGTAAAACACAAATATATGCAATATAAAGATTTTTACTGACGGATCAAAATCAAACGATCACGTCTTTGCGGCAATAATTGGCTACCAAATGTGTTCACAACAAATAAATACATCTTGTTCAGTTTTTACTTCTGAAATAAAAGCCATAGCTATACATCGTTACAAACAATAGCCCAGTCAAATTATAAAAAGTGGGTGATATGCCGGCAATGAGGCAGCTGCCAAGGCTGCAAGTGTCCTTGTCGATGATCTTGTTCCTTTCGACGACATAAAAAATACAATTTTTGACTGCCTTAACAACCATTGGCAGCGAGCCTGGAGTGGAGAAGCACAAAATAATTGCGCTCCATCCAGCCTTCAGCGTAAGGCTTCAAGTCATCAAAGATCACCAGAAGAGAGCAAGTGGTAATAGCCCGTCTTTGCATCACATACATAATTTTTTGCCACGAACCGTCCCCTCTATGCAACACATGTAAAGTCAATCAACACAGTGTTGTGTATCCTCTCTGATTGTCCAAATTTCAATCGTATTCGTTTCCAATTCTTTAATCACTTTCATCCATCTTTTGAAGGAACTGTTGGGGGACACGCCCCATCCGAACAGGCCCGGACTGGGGCTGTCGGGAAGGTACTAGAAAGGGGCCCCTTAGATGGGAGTTCGGCCCCCCCCGGATTTTTTTTTTGAAATTATGGCTTAGAAACTGGTTTCTGTTGTTTTTTTTGGGGGGGGGAGGTTCTTGTAAGGCAGGAAAAAACATGTTTTGAGGTTTTGTTTGATCTATTCTTTCTCAAAACAAAATTTTAATCTCAGAACAATACCTAAATTTGACAGAACCTGGAAAAAATGCTAATGAGCAATTACTGCAGAAACATCTATTTATTAAATTATCATGTTGCCTTATAATTCAGTACAAAACAAAATTGCTTTTGCAAGCTTAGTGATGATTAAAATCAGAGTTGTATTCTCTAAGCATTATTTGTGTGATTTCTACTTAACTGCAAATTATTAGTATTATTATTATCTTTGAAATTATGTGACGAATATAAATATGAATCTACCACAAGTTAAAATTATCTATACATAAATATTTACATAAGCTTCACTGTATAGAATAATAATGAAATGAACATTTATTTCATTTAAATCACTTAAATTGATTTTATTACTTTAAATAAAATATATCGAATTGATAAAACCAACTTTAGAGAAAGAAAAAAAGTTAAATGGTTATAAATAGCACAAACTTATTCAAAATATACATATTAATTTAATAAAAAAAACTTTGAAGAGCCTGTTTTAACAAAGTTATCACTGCTATTAACAGAAAAATAACAAATATTTTAAAATAGTAAAAGAAACAAATTCAGTAGTGTAGCTTTAGTTGCGAGTATATATAATCAGGAAATGTTTAAAAAAATTTGCTCAACCCAACAACTTCCTGGTAAGCTCTTCACTCGTTTTTGCGACTTCATCTATAATTTGATCACTATCTAACTTGTAAAATAAATCTCTTTCGACATTCATGAAGAGTAGGTTGGATAAGAGATCTTGACTCAAAGTCGATCTAAGTCGATTTTTAACAATTTTAAGCTTTGAAAACACTTTCACAAGTGACTTGTGTACAAGGTATGGTAAGTACGTATTTGTAAGCTACATACAAATGTGTGAAGAGTCCTGAAAGAGTGAGTTCAAAAAGAACGGAAAATGCGCAGGATACTGATGAAATCTAACTCCATTTCTGCATCAATTTTGCTTTCCTCCAACTTCCCACTTACCGCACTTACATACTTTTTCGTTTTTGAGTAGAAGGACTCGGTGTTCATCACTCCTTTTGTTTTTCAATTGATGGACCAACGTCTGAATTAGGTTCCATACCACTGAGTAATTTATGCTTTTGCTTTGCAGATATTTTGATACCGGTGAAATGACAAGAAACAAATCGAGTAAAATAAAAGATATAAATATATTTTCGAATTTACACCATTGGCTTATCAAATCCCGTGCAGTATATTTTGTTTTGGAGTCAAAATGGCTAAAAGATACCTCTTGGAGAACGGTTATGACATTTACTATTCTTTTTGTGTTGCCATCTTCCACGCTGCTCAAAAACGTTTCATCAACAATTGATGAAAGAGCTCTGTTTGCTCCACCATCTCGTCACTCCAATCTTTTGCAATCCATATAATTTTTCATGGGCAGTATATTTCTTTTGGGTTTATTTTTCTCATACTGCCATTTTTTAAAAAGATGAGCTTAGGAGAACTGCCGATTCTTCCACTAGCCCGAACAAGTTCTCCGCTTGCAGCAGCTTTGTAGTAGAAACGGCAATTACTAGGTTTAAGACATATGCCATGCAGTGGGTAAATATAAGGTCTTCGTTATCTTGCTTTAAATTGGCTTGTAGACCGTTGTAACATTCCTTCATATTGCTAGCTCCATCAAAAGAACAAGCACTAATATTTGACGTTGAAATGTTACATTTCTCTAGTTTTGATTTTATAAGCTCGTACAAAGCAAGTCCACTCGTATCATCAACCACTGTTATGTCCAAAAGCCTTTCATGTATTTTTCCTTGGACTATATAACGCACGCATATAGCCAGCTGATCCATTACAGCTATATCTTGTGTGCTGTCAACCATCACACTATATGTTTTACTATCGAGGAGATCTTTAAAAACTATATTACGACCTATTGAACCACTCACTTTAATTAATTTATTAATAAAAGTTTTTGACAGAAAAGTCAGCAACGCTCCTCGTCCTATCGTCCCTTTTCCTGGTTGGCTTTCCTTTCGCTTTCCTATTGCTTCTTACTTTCAGTCTATGCTTTTTGCTTTCTTCAGCACATTTACTAACATGATTTTGCAAAACAATGTCATATTTTGCAACTAGCATCACCAGTTCCAGAAAATTTCCATGATTTTCTCCAATAGCCCTAACTAGTTGTTTTTGCAAATTAATGGAGCGTATGGTCAACGCTAAATTAATGTACGTTTTGGAATCGAATTATCTGCTATCATCCCATCAAAGTGGATTCAGGCGTGGCAGGTGTACCATTGACAATCTGTTACTATTAGAAACATCTATAAGGGAAGCATTTTTGAAAAGAAAACATCTGGTGAGCGTATTCTTCGATATGGAAAAAGCATACGACCGTACCTGGAGATATGGGATCCTTAAAACCATACACGAATATGGATTGCGAGGAAATCTCCCAATTTTTATCTCCAATTTTCTTAAACATCGAACCTTTCGAGTACGTGTCAAATCTCCTATCGAATAACTTTATCCAAGAAGAAGGTGTACCCCAAGGAAGTGTACTCAGCGTAACTCTCTTTCTAATAGCAATTAATAGCTTACACGAACAACTACCCCCCGCTGTTAAGGGTACTATGTTCGTTGACGATTTTCAGATCTCTTTCTCGTCACCGAACATGAGCATCATAGAAAGACAGATTCAAATAGCCATCAATAAAGTCTCAAAATGGGCAGAGGAAAATGGCTTTTCTTTCTCAGCACGAAAAACATTCTGCATACATTTCTGCCGCAAAAGGGGCCTTCACCCTGATCCGAACTTACTCATTAATAATCAACCAATTGCTGTAACAGATCAAGGAAAATTCCTTGGAGTCGTATTTGATAATAAACTCAAATTTATACCGCATATTCAAGAATTAAAAAAGAAATGTACATTAAAATTAAATATTCTTAAAGTTATGGCGAACACTTCTTGGGGTGCCGATTCAGAGTCCATGCTAAGAATCTATGGGGCTCTAGTACGCTCAAAACTTGACTATGGATGCCAAACTTATGGCTCAGCTCCCAAAAGCTATCTTAAAGCCCTGGATACAGTGCATAACCACGCCTTACGCATTTCAACCGGAGCTTTCCGAACCTCACCTATCAATAGCCTATACATATTAGCGCATGAACCATCACTGTATAGTAGACGACTCAAGCTTTCCCTTAATTTCTATTTCAAAATCAAACAGAATACAAAACATCCCTTGCATTTGTATATTTTTCATCCATCAAATACCGATCTATTTCTGCGTTGTCCTTCGTGCACACCAACATTTGGAATCCGAATGCGACAGGCGCTCAATAGTCTACAAATTTTAGACTTAAGTACAAATTACACACCAGAGCTAATTGAACCCTGGGACAAAAATAACTTATCCATCCTTCACGCTTTCGATAAATTTCAAAAGAACACTACAACTGACTCAGTATACCAACAAATCTACTATGAAGTGAAACAACAATATTCAGGGTATCATGAAATTTTTACTGACGGCTCTAAAACTAACGATCAGGTCGGCTTTGCGGCAGTAATTAATGGTCAAATCATCGCACAACAGTTAAATAATTCCTGTTCTGTCTTCTCATCTGAAATTAAAGCTATAGCCACATCTTTAGAAACAATAGCAGAATCACATCACAAAAAGTGGATTTTATACACGGACTCAAGAGTGCATTAGATGCTATCATTAACTGTAACAGCAATAGTCACCTTTTTGTTATACAATCATTCCACCTACATAAACCCCCCCGTTGTCCGTTTACCTTGCCGTGGTGGGGGCGCTTGCGGTGTGGTGTGTTCGGGGCGAGCTCTTGGCGGAGTAGTGACCCCCAGTTGCTCAAACCGAAGTTCGGCGGGTAGGGATTTTTTCTCCCTCCTTCCCTCATCACACTTACCAAATTTCGGAACGATCCCAAGCCAAGGTGTGGCGACCGTGCCGATGGCTGCGTGGTACCGGGGCCAAGCGGTATCGCTAACGGGAGGCTTCAGGGCTAGCTGGCGAACCCTGTCGTATGCAGCCTTACCCCTGTGTAGGGGGGCTACGCAGGGGCTCGACCCCACTTTTCCCCCCAGTTCTCCGGTCCGTTTATGGATTCAATAAATAAAAACTCTTCTCCCCCTCGTGGGGAGCGTCATAATGGTGTGTCTAATAATCCAAAATTCTTCATAATTAAGCGAAATGACCCAAATTTAAATCTAACTAAACTGTCGCCCTTTTTGATCAATAAAGCTTTAACTAATTATATAGGCGAATATCAATCAGTAAGAAAACTACGTAGTGGCGAACTTCTTGTTGAAATTAAAGATCCAAAACAAATTAAACCCATAATGGCAATTAAACAAATTGGTTCATATCTTGTTTCTGTTACAGAACACAAATCTCTTAATTTTTCGAGAGGCGCCATTTCAGAGCCAGACCTTCTTTTCACATCTGAGGAAGAGATCTTAGAAGAAATGCGAGACCAGCATGTAAGTGGAGTGAAAAGGATAAAAATCAAACGAAATGGTGAAATGACAAATACCAAACACGTCATATTGACTTTTTGTACTCCTGTCCTCCCTACGCGTATCAAAGCTGGTTATCTCTCTTGTCCAGTGAGACCGTACATACCTAATCCGCTTCGATGCTTTAAATGCCAGCGGTTTGGACATTCCAAACTTTCGTGCCGTGGCACAAATACTTGTGCCAGATGTTCTGAGCCCGGCCACGACAGCAATGAATGCTCTAAGGATTACAAATGTGTCAACTGCAAGGGAGATCACCCCGCATATTCTAGAAAATGCTCTAAATGGCTTCTTGAACAGCAAATACAGGTCATCAAAACTACTGAAAAAATATCGTATCCCGAAGCTAGAAAAATTGTGGACTCCAGAACACCCACTACGGGACTATCTTATGCAGCTGCTGTCAGGAAAATTGTGAAATCAGCCAGCACACAAACTGATGCAGAAACTCAAACTTATGCTGACCAAACTAATAAACCCAAACCTCAAAATAAACAACCAAATCGCGTAAAAACTCCACCTAAAACACAAAATGGAAATAAAGAGACACAAGTAGCAAACATAAATCCTGCCAACTCTGTTAATGTAAATGAACCAACCAATCTAAGTTCAAAAAAATGCATTGTAAAAAAGAAAATAATTCAGTCGCGTGCTAAAATTGGAGCTACTTCTAAACAGAGGCCTCCAAGGAATTTTAATTTTAAAAAAGAAGACTTCTTGCGCTCCAGCAGGGAAACTAAATTAACCAAACTCACTAAATTTCCGCTTCACGAGGAAATTGCAGATGTTGAGTTTAAGGAAATTCCGTCATCCGACGATGAAGGATGGACGGAAGCCCCTGCCTCATGAGCGCTCTTTCTTTTCTTTGGCCGTTTTTCCTCCTTTTTCTTAACATGGCCCTGAGCATTCTATCTTGGAATTGTCAGAGTTACTCGCATAACGTCACGGACATCAAAGATCTTGTCGAATATCACCAACCGGCCATTTTCTGTCTGCAAGAAACTTTCTTGTCACCCACTGATAGACCGAGGTTGAAAGGTTTTGACATATACCGCAAGGACTGCTTGACAGGAGACCGTCGTTGTGGAGGAGTGGTGATGCTAATCTCTAATGATTATGCATCCAGCCAGCACAATATCAACACGTCCCTCCAGGCAGTAGCTGCGCGTGTTCACCTTCACTCGCTGGTCACAGTCTGTTCGGTGTATATTCCACCTTCTTATGATCTGAGAAGCGTGGAAATGCAGACATTGATCGATCAACTCCCACCCCCAATTGTCATCTTGGGGGATTTCAATGGCCACAATCCTCTCTGGGGGAGTCCAGACACCAACAGTAGAGGATTGATAATAGAAAATTCCATCAGTGACAATGATCTATGCGTTCTTAATAATGGTGAAAATACTTATTTCCATCTTCCGACGCAGACTTACCATGCCATCGATCTTGCAATATGCTCACCTTCTCTTCTGCTACTGTGGGACTTCCATGTTGAAAGTGGACTCTACAGTAGTGGCCACTTTCCGATCAAGATAACCTTTACTGGACGCTGCAGCTATGAACCGCAGCAGCAAGCCCGTTTCTGCCTTGATCGAGCTGATTGGGCAGCATTTACCCAGTTGGCAGAAATAACATCGGAAGTAGTGAACGATTCTGACATCGATGTAGCAGTAAGCCGAGTAACCGACATTATCTTGAATGCAGCGAAAGCTGCAATACCAAGAACCACCAAGAGGAGGATTAAATTTCCGAAACCTTGGAGGAACTCTGATTGCCAGGAAGCCTATAAGAAGCAGAAAAAAGCATGGAACACATTTCGTCGATATCCGACCACACAAAATCTTGTGGCACTCAAACGAGCTCGTGCTGAAGCTCGGAGGATACGACGGAAAAGCCAGCGGGACTCGTGGCAAGCCTACGTCAGCACAATCACGACGTCCACCCCATCCAAGACCGTATGGGGGAAAATAAAAAAAATCGCTGGTAACTACAAAATGTCTTGTGCACCCATTCTGCAGAATAACGGTCAAATTTTATCTGAACACAAAGAAGTGGCCGACTGCTTGGGGAATCATTTGGCAAAAGTCTCCAGGTCAGAAAATTATCCGCCAAAATTTTTAACTTTAAAATCAACTAAAGAGAAAAATATATTGGATTTTCATTCGAATATTTCGGAGCAATACAACTCAAATTTCACAATAAAAGAACTAAATACTGCTTTACAAAAAACAAAAAACGCATCACCGGGCCCTGATGAAGTCCACAACAAAATGTTAAAAAATCTAAGCAGGTCTTCTTTAGAAAACATACTGCAACTTTTCAATAGAATTTATTTTGAACAAAAGTTTCCAAAATCCTGGAGTCAGGCAATAATTATTCCTATCCTTAAACCGAATAAACAATCAGATAATCCTGAGAGCTATAGACCTATTGCTTATGTAAATTAATGGAGCGGATGGTCAACGCCAGGTTGATGTACATCCTGGAGTTGTACCATATGCTCTCTTCATACCAAAGCGGATTCAGGCGTGGCAGATGCACAATCGACAATCTGCTGCTTCTCGAAACTTCAGTAAGAGAAGCCTTCCTCAAACGTAAACATCTTGTGAGCGTATTCTTCGACATTGAAAAAGCATATGACCGTACATGGAGATACGGGATTCTCAAAACTCTGCATGATTTCAACCGGAGCTTTCTGAACCTCACCTATCAATAGCCTATACATATTAGCGCATGAACCATCACTGTATAGTAGAAGACTCAAGCTTTCCCTTAATTTCTATTTTAAAATCAAACAGAATACAAAACATCCTTTGCACTTATATATTTTTCATCCATCAAATACCGATTTATTTCTACGTCGTCCTTCGTGTACACCAACATTTGGAATCCGAATGCGACAGGCGCTCAATAATCTACAAATTTTAGACTTAAGTACAAATAACACACCAGAGCTAATTGAACCCTGGAACAAAAATAATTTATCCGTTCTTCACGCTTTCGATAAATTTCCAAAAAACACTATAACTGACTCGGTATATCAACAAATCTACTACGAAGTGAAACAACAATATTCAGTGTATCATGAAATTTTTACTGACGGCTCGAAAACGAATGATCATGTCGGCTTTGCGGCAGTAATTAATGATCAAACCATCGCACAACAGTTAAATAATTCCTGTTCTGTCTTCACATCTGAAATCAAAGCTATAGCCACGTCTTTAAAAACAATAGCAGAATCACATCACAAAAAGTGGATTTTATACACGGATTCAAAGAGTGCATTAGATGCTATCATTAACTGCAACAGCAATAGTCACCCTTTTGTTATACAATCATTCCATCTACATAACAGTCTCAAACGAAACAATTTTGAAATCCTTTTTTGTTGGATACCAGGTCATGTTGGCATCACTGGAAATGAGGCAGCAGACACAGCTGCCAAGTCTGCAAGTTCCTATGTTGAAGACTTCGTACCATTCGAAGACATAAAAAAATACATTACGGACTGCCTTAACAATGACTGGCAAATACATTGGGATGGAGAAATACACAATAAATTACACTTCATCCAGCCATCTATAAAAGGCTTCAAATCTACAAGAATTACGAGAAGGGAACAAGTTGTTATTTCCCGTCTTCGAATCGGCCATACGAGATTCACACATAAGTATCTTCTTTTCCGCGAACCAGCTCCGGTGTGCAATAGATGCAACATTACTCAGACAGTGCTGCATATTTTGTGTAACTGTCCAAGTTTTAACCATTCTCGTTTAAAGTTTTTTAATTGTTTTTATCCAGCTTTGACGGATTTATTGGGGGACGTACCTCACCCTCATTTGTTCCCGTTTCTGAGGGAAATTGGCTTTTTGTGTATGATTTAGTGTTGCTTGTTTTATAGCCCTTTCTTTTATGTGTCGTCTTTATTTCGTTTATTCTGTTACTGGTTTTAAGTGAAATTTTTTGGACATGTTTTACTTTTGACTTGTCCAAAATTTTAAAATTTGTAAATGTGTCTCTTTTATAATTGTGTTTTAAAAATTTTAGAAGTTTTATGTCCATCGTATTTTACTACTTGTGGTTTTAGCAAATCTCTATTTTAAATAAAAATATCGTTTGGCGCAGTATAGCCTATAAGGCTCTTGCGCCAAAAAATTCAAACAAACCAACCAACCAACCAACCAACCAACCAACCAAAACTCTGCATGAGTATGGGTTGCGAGGTAACCTCCCCATCTTCCTTGCCAATTTTTTGAAAAATCGATCATTCCGTGTACGTGACAAGTCTGTTCTGTCGGATACCTTCATTCAAGAAGAAGGGGTACCCCAGGGAAGTGTGCTAAGCGTAACTCTTTTCCTACTTGCAATTAACAGCTTAATCGAACAACTACCTCCCGCTGTCAAAGGTACTATGTTCGTTGATGATTTTCAGATATCTTTCTCGTCATCGAACATGAGTATCGTTGAAAGACAGCTTCAAATAGCTATTAATAAAGTCTGTAAATGGGCGGAGGAAAATGGCTTTTCCTTCTCGGCCCAAAAAACCTTCTGTATACACTTTTGCCGTAAAAGAGGCCTTCATCCGGACCCAAATCTTTTCATAAATAATCAACCTATATCTGTAAAAGATCAAGGAAAATTTCTTGGTCTTATCCTTGACAACAAACTAAAGTTCTTACCGCACATACAGGAATTGAGAAAGAAATGCTTTTTGAAATTGAATATCCTTCGAGTTTTAGCGAACACTTCTTGGGGTGCTGATACAGTCTCTTTTAAGAATATACAGGGCTCTGATACGCTCTAAACTTGATTACGGGTGCCAAATATATGGTTCAGCAGCGAAAAGCTATCTAAAAGCCCTGGATTCAATACATAACCAGGCGCTACGCATCTGCACAGGCGCCTTCCGAACTTCACCTATCAACAGTCTCCATATTCTTACACATGAACCTTCTTTGACCGATAGACGCCTTAAACTCTCATTAAATTTTTATTTTAAAATGAAACCTTATTCAAGTCATCCGCTGCATCTTTATATTTTTAATCCATCTAATGTGACCCTATTTATGCACCGTCCGTCGGTGATCCCAACATTCGGGATCCGAATGCGTCGGTTGCTTTCAGACTTGCAACTACCAGACTTCAATACCTTCGAAACAATAGAACCAGTCGAACCGTGGAGTGCAGTAACAATTCCTACAATTCGAGACCTTGAAAAATACCCCAAAGAAACTACAAGCAATATAGTTTATCAACAAACCTTACACGATGTCAAAGACAGATATTCAGAGTATAGAGAAATTTACACTGACGGCTCAAAATTTAACAATCACGTCGGCCTTGCCGCAAAAATTGATGGTCAAGTAATTGCAGAAAAATTAAATACATCTTGCTCAGTATTCACTGCAGAAATAAAAGCTATATTTATATCTTTGCAATCAATAGCAGAGTCAGACCATAAACAGTTTGTAATATACACTGATTCAAAAAGCTCTATAAAAGCCATGACTCACTGCAATAATAATAGCCACCCCATAGTCGTACAATCTTACCACTTATACAAAAACCTAAAACAAAATAATTTTCAAATTCTCTTTTGTTGGGTTCCTGGCCATGCGGGCATCGCAGGCAATGAAACAGCTGATGCGGCTGCCAAAGCGGCAAGTATCCTGGGCGATGATCGTGTTCCTTTCGGAGATATCAAAAACGCCATTTGTGAAAGCCTAAACACTCATTGGCAGCGGGCTTGGAATACAGAAAATAATAATAAACTGCACTCTATCCAGCCCTCAACGAAAGGTTTCATGTCATTGCACCTCACCAGGAGAAAACAAGTTCAATTAGCACGTCTCCGCATTAGTCACACCAGGTTCACCCATAGATATCTTCTATGTCGCGAACCTGCTCCAATATGCATTAATTGTAATGTAGTTCAAACAGTTGTACATATTCTTAGTAACTGCCCTAATTTTAACCGTATTCGTTTTAAATACTTTAACCATTTTAATCCATCTTTGAAGGAGTTGCTGGGGGACTCGCCCCATTCCGAATTGTTCTCCTTCCTTCGGGAGATTGACTTCTCCTTTTTAATTTAATGTGTGTACCATACGTATTCTTGCTTCGCCCCTTCGTTGTTTTATCCTTTTAACTATTTTACTTAACGAAAAACTAGTGTGTATGTTTTGATTTTATTCCTTACAATGCATTTTATATCCATTTACTATTTTTATATTCATATTGGTCACAATTTCAACATAATGAAATGAACAATTGTTTGGCGCAGTATAGCCCGTAGGGGCTCTTGCGCCAATAAAAACAAATCAACCAACCAACCACCTACATAACAGTCTCAAACAAAACAATTTTGAAATCCTGTTTTGTTGGATACCAGGTCATGTTGGCGTCACTGGAAATGAGGCAGCAGACACAGCTGCCAAGGCTGCAAGTTCCTATGTTGAGGATTTCGTTCCCTTTGAAGACATAAAAAATTACATTACGGACTGCCTTAACAATGACTGGCAAATAAACTGGGATGGAGAAATACACAATAAATTACACTCCATCCAGCCATCTACAAAAGGCTTCAAATCTATAAGAGTTACGAGAAGGGAACAAGTCGGCATTGCACGTCTTCGAATCGGCCATACGAGATTCACGCATAAATATCTTCTTTTCCGCGAACCAGCTCCGGTGTGCAATACATGCAACGTTACTCAGACAGTGTTGCATACTTTGTGTAACTGTCCAAATTTTAACCAATCTCGTTTAAAGTTTTTTAATTGTTTTTATCCAGCTTTGACGGATTTATTGGGGGACGTACCTCACCCTAATTTGTTCCCGTTTCTGAGGGAAATTGGCTTTTTGTGTATGATTTAGTGTTGCTTGTTTTATAGCCCTTGCTTTTATGTGTCGTCTTTGTTTCGTTTATTCTGTTACTGGTTTTAAGTGAAATTTTTTAGACATGTTTTACTTTTGACTTGTCCAAAATTTTAAAATTTGTAAATTTTTTTCTTTTATAATTGTTTTTAAAAATTTTAAAAGTTTTATGTCCATTGTATTTTACTACTTGTGGTTTTAGCAAATCTCTATTTTAAATAAAAATATCGTTTGGCGCAGTATAGCCTATGAGGCTCTTGCGCCAATAAACCCAAACCAACCAATCCATGATTTTCTGAAGAGTCAAGTGAATGAGCTCTATCTCCTCTATAGGCGATGCCCTGCCTTCCAATAAACAAAACTATATCTGGGCGATTCTCTGTAAACTAGTAATTGGCTGTCCGGACTGAGTATTTAAGTAATTATCGCTCTTAACCCTTCACTGCACGGTGTGCCAGATCTGGCACAAACCAAATAAATCCTCATATATTCCTATGATTTTTAAATGCAGTTAAACTGAGCTTTGTGCCCCTTCTGGAACATTGCTATAACAGTTTAGTGTGATTTTTATGCACTAGTTGCACTAGTCTAGGTATTACAGTTCTTGCTTTTGAAAGAAAGAGTGTCTGCATTTCGGTTAGAAGTGTGCTTAGTCATTATTTCCTTTGTTCTAAAAATGTTTAAATACACTTAGTGGAAAATTTGTTTATACCACTTATGGCACAAAACACATTGTAGATTATTACACTTATCGGTATACAAAGCATATGCTATGTGCTTTGTGCCATATATAGAACAAACAATTAAAACATCATTTTTGATGCACATTTTTAAGATTAATTTTTTTCTTCATTTTTCCTGAACTCAGGGTTATTGAAAAGGTAACAAATGATTTTTTTCATGAAAATATAAAAAATCGTGCAGCGAAGGGTTAATACAAGTAAAGCATTAATACTTTGTGGCCCAATTGTATTTGAAGTGATAACAATTTAATTTTTTTTTCTAAAAATTATCTAAGCGCCAAAAACACAGTCCCCTGGCTGTCCCAATCCCCTAGTCTGACTGTTAAAGATAGTATTTCAAAAACCTATTGACACTACATAAATTTGGCCATTAGTATTTAAAAATGGAATAATGAAGCTATATTTTTCTTATGAAATAAGGTATAATTACGTATTTCTAAAACTTAAAATTGTGAAGTAAATTCTGTCCGAAGTTTTTTCAAACAGTCCCCTGCAACAAATTCAAAGCTGTAATACGAAAAACGTTTGAGAGACTCATTTGTGCTGAAAGTATGCATCGTGATCGTTGCGAAAACAGTCCTCTGGGAAGTGATTTTATTAATGTCAATTAATTTAATTATAAAACATATTAGTTATTATGTCCACGATTTGTGCCTCAATTTATAGGTAGTCTCGTAACTAATTATGTTCCAATAGTTTTGCAGATATTACGCAACAAAGAGCAAAAACACAGTCACCTGGCACAGTCCCCTGCCTAGTTATACTAGGCGGGGGACTTACCCCCTATCATGATTTATCAGAAAAACACAAACTTCAATTGGCCCTCTTTCAAACCAAAGTAATAGATTCATTTTCTGAGCAATAGTGTTATAATTATACGAACATTTCAAAAAACCGTGCACGCACAGATTTCGTGTAAAATATGACGAGTTTACAGAGAATCGCCCATCTATCAAACGTCGCATTGAGTGGACTTCTCTCTCGCAATTTTGTTTTTATATGAAATTGGTTTTATATCTCTAACTTAGTGGTTTTATCTTTATCTTGAGTGTTATGTCTTTGTTTGGTTATGTATTTCTGATTTTACTTTAAATTGTCTGGCCTTTTTTCTCTTGTTTTGCTAAGATTTTATACATTTATATGTCTTTTAAAAACGTTTTAAATTTTTAAATACTTTATGGGCTTTTTAATACTTTATATCATCGTTTGGCGCAGCATAGACTATAAGGGCTCTTGTGCCAGTAAACCCAAAGAAACCAACCAACTCTCGCAATTTTGTTTGGTTGACAGCCAAAAGGGTAGAAATGTCATAACCTCTTTGGCTTTGAAATGCTGCTGTTGCAGCGAGCTCGTGGTATCTAGAATCTTCATGAACTTCAACAGCTTTATGAAGGTGCTTAGGAGAAACGTCATGACCAGTAATAAACGTTGAATCTCTATGGCCTTTACCTCCAAAAGCCATGCAACATGCACAGAATACTTTGTTAAGCTGCACGGAATATGAAAGCCATTTTCGATTAATTTTTTCACCACTTGGTAATAGTCGGTAGTATAATTTTGATGGCTCAAACGGCAGTTTGTGTCCTTTTTCTCCTCCAACTTGAATTATGTGCTTCTCCATAATAGCTTTTTTAATTCTGATCGGATCATTCTCATTCGGGCAAACAAAATATCCAAGTCGTTGTATTTCAGTATCAGATTTTCCCTGGTCTCTTATCGTACTCATCTCTTCATCGTACTGATCTGAATCAGAGCTTGAACTAATTCCTGACGAATCACACTCAATTGGAGTAGGTGCGGTTTGATCTTCAGTCTCTGGAAATAAATACAATAATCAACATATATTTCACACTAATAGTTTTTGAAAAAAAATATAATAACAATAATTGCTCTTGTTGTGAACTAAGAGTAGTATACCCGCATAAGCAGCGACTGGAGTGTAGGAAGATATTCAAAAGTTAATACTTCAGCGGATGCAGAAAAAGTAACTCTGTTTTTGAGAGTCAAAGTGCAAAGAACATAGCAAGTTTCGTTTTGAGATTTTGGGGGAGGAGGAAATAAGTTTTTTTAAAAAAAGGTTAAAGTTCAAAATGAATACAAATACACGGATATGCGTAAAAAACACAAATTATATGTGCGGAGCCCTTGATACCACGTATTCTCTCCCCCCCCCCCAATATACACCTGAATCATATGACTTTATAGAGTTCACTGAAACACAAAGTTTACGAGTGTATTCAGGTTTAGGAGGATGGAAAAACCATTTGCAGGAGAGGGGGGCCCCTGCAAGGAAATCAAATGAAAAAAACCGCCACAATATCTCTTTCTCTTCGTCCCTTCATAGCTCGAAATTAAAAAAAAAAACCACTAAATTTTTCTTTTTCTCCTCGTTGGAGAGCCCTTCTTAGCTAGGATCTCTGATTTTAAATTAAAAAAAGAAAAAAACTTTCCTCTTTTCTTTGTTTTGGGCCCCTCCTATAGGTTGGATCCTAAAAAAGAAAAAAATTGTTTCTACTCGTTTGAGGGCCCTTTATGGGACTCGGGGGCCCTCGGCGATCGCCGACTTCCCGACCTGGCCAGTCCGGCCCTGCATCCGAATCTGTTCCTTCAGGAGATTGATTTTCTTTCATTGATTTAGTGTCGTTCTTGGTCTTTGTTTTTATGTTTTCTAAATTTTTCTACAGTCGTTCCTTTTGGCTGTTTTTCAAAATTAAAACTTCGTTTATGTTTTATTTACGGCAAGCCTTTTAAAATCCCAGAAGTTTTAGGTCCTTTTCTTCTCAAAAATCTTCACATTTTCGACATTTTTTCTCTTTTTAACAAATGTTTAGCGCAGTATAGCCTGCCAGGGCTTTTGCGCCATAAAACCCAACCAACTAACCAGAAAATTAATCTTTTTCTTTTGAGTGTAACAATCAAGGGTATTTCTTCAGATACAAAAGATCGAATAGCACTCATTTCCTTTATTACAGCTTCAAATGGCTGAAGTACTTTTTTTTTCCAGAAGCTTCCATTGATTTGGATTTAAATTATTTGTACCACCAAATTTAGCAGCATATCCACCATTTACATATTTTTCATCTGTCAAATACGATTTATTTCTGCGTCGTCCTTCAGTTAGCTCAGCATGTAGGATCCAAATGTGACATGCATTTATTTGCCTATGGATTGCAGATTTTAATGCACACAACACTACCTAACTAATAGAACGAAACCAACTTTTATCTTCATGATTTTGATACATTTCCAAAGGACACAACAGCTGACTCAGTATGCTCAAATCAACTACTATGAAGTAAAACAAAAGGATGTTATGAAATCTTTACCGACGAATCAAAATAACATGTTCACATCGGCAGTAACTAATGGTCAAATTATCTCACAATAATTTAATACTTCTTGTAAAGAACTGTCGGGCGACACACCCCATCTAAAATTGTTCCTTCAGGCGATTGGATTTCTGCCTCTAATTTAGTGTTCGTTCTTTGTCTTCGTTTTCGTTTCGCCTTTGTTTTACGAGTGTTTATGCTTTTCTAAATTTTTCTTCAGTTATTTCTTTTGGTCCATTTTTCAAAATTTAAGACTTTTTGTTTTTTTTTTCGGTAAATCCTTTCAAAATTCTAGAAGTTTTGTGTACTTTGCCAAAACATGAAATTTCTTATTAAGTAATTTTTTTCTACTGAACATGTATTACGTGGAAATCTACAAGGATAAAAGCATTCCTGAACTAGAGCCAAATTTTGAAATCATTCTTGATAAATCCCTTATCGAAATAGGTTCCTCTAAATGATTAGTTAGTGGTCAAGGAAAAATTTGTTCATCTATTAAAATTTAAAGCGCCGTAACAGAAAACACGGACCAGTTACTTCGTTTTTTCATGTTCTGCATCAGACATTCTCAGACCAACTTGGTGCCCCCAGTTGCTCA
>JAXGGA010019682.1:0-19614 GCA_038373865.1 Uloborus plumipes
CTAAAGCTTAACCGCGGAGGGATGGTGGGCCACCTTGAAGTGGAAACGGTCGGCTTCATTTTATCATTGGTAGAATTAGATTACGCGGGCAATAAAAACTTTTGACAACAAAGTTGGAAAACAAATTGTTCGCTGATCCTATCTATTAAAAAATGAGGCGGTCCGTTTCTGACTCAAGGTCACACGCCATCCCTTCGTGGTCAAGCTTTACCACATCTCAACTTATTAGAAAACTGTAGCGCTCTTAATTTTTGTTGTCACTGATGTCTAATTTGTGCAAGTTTTACTTTTTGAATTTTATTTAAAAAGAAATATCATTAATTCAAGCCAATTCTATTCACTTAAAAAAGATACTTATTAGTCAACTTTTATGCATTATTGTTTGTTTGCCAACCCAAAAAAAAAAAGGCTTTGTAAATAGTTTACATTAAATTAAAACTTTAAATGTGCAAGATTATTTTCTTTTCAGTTTTAAAATTTTAAGATTAAAATGAACGGGTATGCATCGAACAAGGAGTACTTTCATGCTTGGAAAAAAATTCAGCGTAGATCTTTGATAACTGTTATGAATAATAAAAAAAAATTTTTTAAAGCATTCTGGAAAGTTTTAGAATGAAATATTTTACTAAACTTTAGGTTTATGAGAGAAGCTTTGAGTTTGTCAAAAATTTTATCTTCCTCTGCATTTAGACCAAAAATGAATTTATGTACCATTTTGAGAAGAAAAATGCATTTTTAAGGTGATAAATATTGTTTTCCCCCTTTGATTGGTTAGTTGGTTGAAGTTTTCTGGCACAAGAGCCTTCATAGGCTATACTGCGCCAAGCAATAATAACCCATAAAACTTATAAAAAGTTAAAAACATTTTAAAAACATACACATAAACAAAGTTTAAATTTTTTCTAATTAAGCGAAAGAAGGAGTTGTCAAATAATATTAAGTTTAACCAAAAATACTCAACGAAACAGAGACGAAACAAAGAAGAAGACAAAGACATCAACCACTAAATAAGAGACATAAAACCAATCTCATGCAGAAAGGGGAATGAACCAGGATGGGGTGTCTTCCAAAGTAATTCCGTCAAAAATGGATAAAAATGATCAAAATATTTAAAACGTATACGATTAAAATTTGTTTCCCCCTTTGAAATCAATAGCTAAAGAGCGTAAAATTAAACAGTGGTACGCATAAAAAGAGCTATCATTGAAATCGGTGACACTTAGTTTTCCTTTTCAGCATCAAATTGCCATCAGAAGCAATCCACAAAGTAGTTGACTCAGAAAGCATGTGACAGTTGATTTCCTTGCCTGTAATACCCTTTCTTTCAGTAACCGTAGTAATTTTCCCTAAAACGCTGATTGTTCGGGGCAAGTTCCTTGATATGTAATTACGAATCGTCCGAAATGGTTCTTGTTTTCCACCCACTGTACTTCTTGTTAGCCTGAAAGAAAAGTAGCCCTTCGCTTAATGCACTAATCTTTTCTTTTTCGACAACTGTCTTCTGTTTTGAGCTGAGAAAGAACAAGACGAAAAGGACCTTTGTAAAAGCAATGAGAAGTATGATATTTGAATTAAAAGCTCTGTAACGTGAACTTTTTAGGAAAAGGTACAATTTATTTTTAACCATCTTTGACGACAGCAAATTTTTTGTTAAGACTCATTTCATTATATTAAAAGGAACATTTTATCCCGACCCTGAACTGCTGAGATTCATTGTTTTTTTTTTTTTTTCCTTTCTTTGTAGCGTAAGTGGTGAAGTAAGTTGCTTGTAACTCTAAAATTGTAATTCTTGTGCACTCCTTAAAATTTAGCAAATTAAAGCAGAAAGTTTTCCAATGTTTTATTATGATTTATTTCAGGACAGTTTTAAATTTTTTACTAATTACGAAGATTGATAGCACACATTTAGAAGACCAATAATTACGTAGTGTGTGCTAATATGATTCGATGTAGTCTCATTTAAAAGCTATGGCAGTTAAATATCTTTTAAACTTTATTGCTTGCACCTTCTTATTATAAATTTTGTAACGTTTAATATGCGTCGGCCACCTTGTCAGAGACGTCTGACCGTGATGCGGTGGCCCCGGGTTCAAATCCCGGCTTGGGCATGGACGTACTTTCTCTCTCTCCTGTCATTGTCCTTTCTGTGTGTGAAAGTGTGATATGAATGGATGCCTGCCCTATAAACGGGTCCTTATGGCATGTGTGTGTTGAGCTAAATCGGTCTTCCACCTTAATGGTGCTCGTAAAAACGGAAGCAGCGTACCTATCCTGCCTTAAATTGAGTAGATTTCATCTGCTCGGGCTCGGATACCCGAGTGGTATTAGAAACAACAACATTTAATATGCTCGAAATCCTAAAAAACAATGCCATTATTCGTTTGTTACTTTTTAACTACCTTTTATTAGGACTGTGTTTTACTCATTAATTTTCCCTTTCTTTTTGTGTCCAGAGGCCAAATCTGTAGCTTGTTCCTACGAATGCAAGTTCACCGAGACTTCGGCTGTGATCAACCACCAAGTGGACGAACTGCTCGTCGGTATCGTAACTCAGATCCGGTTGAAACAGCAGCAGCAACTCGAAAGAACTGCTTTCGCGAGTTCTGCACCAGGTGGAGGAAAGGAGAAGCGGCACAGCCTCAGGAAAAGGATGTCCCTGGGTGGGTCCAGTCGCAAGGCAGCACGTGGTATATTCGGAAAACTCTTGGGCAAGGGGAAGATCAAGTCTCAGTCCTGTGGGAACCTTCATGTTTTGTGAGAATTGGTTGTTTTGTAGTAACTGTTAACGTGATATTTTCCCCAAACTGTAACATATCCAAAAGTATTTTAGCGAACTACTCTATTTACTGTGATTTTTAATTTCTTGTTACTGTACGTTCGATACATTTTCCCAGGAAATATGTCTTTTATGAGGACCAACTGGAGGTTATTCAGCCAACACAACTTTCCATTTCTTCTCTCTAATTTAACGGCTTGCACAGATTTTGCCTATATTTATCATATTTGAATTTCTGCAATTTTATTATGTCTTTGTAATACATCGTCGGCCTTTTTGTGAAAGTCTACACAAAATTGATGAATCACTGCAATAACTTATACTTTAATTTGTGTGCATTAGAAAATAACTCTAAAGAATTAAAAAGGTACACAAAACTTACTGTTTGAGTAAGGGGTCTGTAAAATGCTTTTTTCTATTTCTCATCATGATTTTAAAGTTTAAATTTGCAATGCTTCATAACTGGAGTTTGGGTATTTTGCCTGAACGTCGACGTATATTGTCATTTGCACTATTTTAAAGTTTCAGTATCTGTGTTTCAATTAAACAAGAACATCAAAGTCAAATATTCCAGGTGAGTCAGAACAGGGTTCCTAACCTCTGTTCAGCACAACCAGTTACTGATATTTTGTGATTTATCATCGGATATTAAATGTATACATAACCTGGTATTCTTGAACATATCGCACACTTGCTACAAAAGTGCCACAACTCAAACAACTACGTTTTCCAGGAATTGCAAAAAACTTCTCGGGCTGACTAGGTACATTTTAGTATTTTTGAATTTGTCAATATGAAGACCGATACATCTCAAACTATGATCGTTAGTTACGCACGTTACTCTACGACGGCTGGACGACAACTCAAGATGTGGCATTTCAGTGGAAGGGGTCCTATGCATCTTGATAACAACAAAACGCCATAACTGCCCTTTGCCGGCTGATTTTTCGATGCAACTTCTGGCTCTTTTGAAGATTTGTAGAGACGTGTAAACTACGTCTAATGACGGTCATAACTCAAAAATTACAATTTTTGGGTTTTGGCACTTTTGTAGCAAGGGTACGATATGATTACACCCAATTTAAAGGCATTGTTTTTCTTTCTTTGACTGCTTCTAAGGTTGACTTTGTCTAAGCATGTTCATTGCAATACTTTATACCCGAAGAAAAAGGCAGCAAAATTTCATCGTAGCTATAAACTATGCCCCATTATTTGAATTTAGCGTTGAATGGCGGTCCACTCACGCAATTGTGCCCTAAAGGAACTTATAACATTTTAATAACAGGAATTTAAAGCTTTAAAGGCATGTACATATATAAATACATCAATTATATATGATAAACCGTACAAAAACGTCACGAAAGCAATACAACATGTAAAGTATTCTGCAATATGTTATACTTATATATAAATATTTTTATCACATTTCTCTGCATGTTTATGATAGCAATGTTATTGTTCCATTCATATTTCTCTTTTTGACTACCATATCCGCAAATCTGCTTTTAATAAATTTCATAATATTTCCCTTTTTTATTGAAATATTCTAAGGTAGCATTGCTGATGATTATGTTCGACTTGAATGTAGTCTGATTCCTAGCTCGTCAATTCTTGTTCTTTCACTAAAGTTATAAGTGTAAATTGCTCAATATTTTTAATACAAAGAACAAATAAAAGTATTTTGGGCGTTTGAGGGCCAAAATGAGATCCTCGATATTGGTGAGACAAAGATTTATTAAGTTGTAAAAAGTCATTGAAATTAATGAATACTACACATCTCGTTTTATAACTGGTCCCATGTTTTGAAATTTGATTTTTTTATTTACTGCAATTACTGCTCATTGTTTTTTCACACATGCCGGCATTTTTGGAAATGGAAACATATTTTGGTGAGATATAAAATAGGTCAAACCATTTTTCTCTAATTATCTGTTCCACATTAAAAAAAATGGCTGGCTCTGTTAAAACAATGCTCTACTTTTTCAGTTTCTGACAAGATAAAAGTAGAAGCAATTTTGATAAAAACTGGTGTCTAAGCTCCGTGAAAAAAAAATCAAATTTTCCATTTATATAAATGAATTAAGCACTTAAAAAATACTTGAATAATTCATTGAACAAAATAATAAATTTGCAAAATACATTTTTGTAAATGTTCAAAAACATAAAATATATTTCATTGTATTATTTAATAAAATGAAAATTTATACGGTAGAAGTCTAGTTTTGAACTAAAAATGTCTATTTAAAATAAGTTGAACGTTTTTGTTTGAAACTATGTTTATTCATATGAATTTTGCGACTAGTTTCTTGATATACAGCACAAAATAATTGTATATATAAATTATGGAAAAATAAACTATTTAATAACTATCCCTGTTTTGTTTATGAGTTTGTCAAACTGAAAAGAAAGCACAGTGTATAGAAGCAAGTAGGTTAATGACACTCTGCTGGCACTCCCGCTCACTCACTGCAGCAACTATCACTGCAAGTGCGTAAAAACGCAAAAAAAAAAAAAAAATCTCAAAAAGATAAGGGACCGCCGGAAATTGTACCACAGCAACCTCACACCACGATGCACACTGTTAAAACTACGGGTGACGTAGGGGTGCTAATAAGAAAGCTGGGGTGGAAGCAAGGTGCCATGGGGTGCCATAGCGAATTTGAAATGCTCTTTCCGCACCAAAAGGCCTCTCAAAAGGTGCCTAATGCTTATTCTAGAGCGCCATCGGCACCCTTTAGGCTAGCGCATGCTCAGTGAGACATCTGAAAGGCACCCCTGATAGTCTACGGCTGCGCATTGCGACTCCAAGGTCTCATCATCATCAACCATTTGAATGGCGGACATTTTGTTTACGTCGACACGACAGAATTTTTGGTGCAGTGTTTTCAGTCTTGCCTTTCACCTTGAGTTTATTACAAAAATGGATTAATTCTTCATTTTAATCTTCGAATTCTCACGTAAGTACATGCATTTAATCATAGTTCTAAGATTTTCCAACGTATTACAATCATTTCAAATTGTTCCAACGGAAATTTATCTCCTTGTAGCGATTCTCTTTCGCCGCGTAGACACAGCTAACAAGCAGCAGAACGCGAAGGAAAGGAAAAAAAATCTCTGCCTAACTCTTTCTTTCTTTGTTTTTATCATGCGTATATGTATGCCATGATTTGCATTTCGTGCTTTCGCTAATAGCATTCGTTATCAATAACGCCAACGAGAGATAAGTTCGTTATTACCAGAGCGTACTTTTTTTTTGTTCCCTCAGTTGAAATGAATCGATCCTTAAAATATACTTCGATTTTTAATCTGTCGAGAAACTGGATGTTTAACAAAAACTGCTTTTCAATTACACCTATCTTTTAGTCCTTTAGCTTAGATATTTAAATGTCGAACTAGACATACGTATTTAATATGTTACTCTTGATTTAAATTTTAGAAGTTAATGAAACGATTCATTTTTTTTATTGATAGAATAATACAACTGAATATTTTTGATTGTTTTCGAAAGGGATCCATAAAATACCCTCCCTCTTCATTTTCGGTATAGATAATGCAGTAGTCAATAGCATTTTAAAACTACTGAGTTGAATCCAAGTCATGAATTCTTTTAAAATATGTTGGAAAGTCTAAACTGTGAGAAAATGCCTTAAATTACAAGCTTCGATCATTTTCAAGGTGAAAATGTACCAAGACTTGTGAATAAAAACAATAAATAAAAGTAAACACAATTGAAAAACAAAAACGTACACAGCACAGGGAGGGATCTGCAATATTTATCAGTGAGGGTGCCATTATGCTCTCCTATACGGTTCCATCTTTCACTTGCGCTGCTTGTTGAATTGAGGGTGCCAGTTTTTCACCCAAGCCAAGGGTTAAATCTCGGCTACCTACTGGGTGCCGCTGGTGTTACAAGCGTTTCACCCCGGAAAGGTACCAATTGCAACCAGTAGTTTTAAACACCTATACATAAAATATTAAAAACGAATTTTTTTCAACACAAAAAAATTTCAGTTTATTCTTCTCTAAAAAATATGGGAAAGATCCAAGACAGAAATGAAATCTTTATTTCGAGAGCGAAGAAAGATGGTTCTGTTTGCTCAAATCATCAGATCGATATTCAGTTTCTTTCAAACTTTAAAACAATCGGCAGTTTCATGCGTGAGAGCGACCACCTGCGATACGCTTTCATATCCTCGATGATAAAATGGATTGTAAGCAGATGTAGATGGGAACCAGCGTAGGATCTTGTCTAGACCGTTTTCTTGCGATGAATATATTAAGGGAATATTGCAGCAAAATAATGCAATAAAGTAATAAAAGTAAATAGAAGAAATTGTGCAGCTCTGACAAAGCTCAAAGAAAATGAGGAAAGAGTTTAAACAAAATCCCTTTGTAGCTAATATCATTAGAATGGTTGAAGGAGGGTGGGAGTTAGAGTACATCGAAAAACATTTGTTTTTACTATCAAATTTTCAATATTGTGGAAAAGTTGCCTTATGTTATTAAGTGTGTAAGTACAATTTTATTACTATGAACTAATATGTTCAGTTACCTCTGGGGCAGTTTATTATAAGAAATGTTTTTTTCTCCAATATTTTTTTAAATAAAAAATTAGATTCCTTTGTTCTAGGTAATGTCAAAACATAGCCAATAGTATCCTCAGGGTGTGTGCAACCCCTTTATTCATGTGGATCAATATCTTCATTTACTTCTGGGATCGTTCATTATACAAAATGAGATAATTTTAGGGTTTTTTTTTTTATTGCCTCTTTATTTAGTGTCAGAGCCTCATTTGTGATGAAAGTCGTTGATCGTTGGGAAAACAGTCCCACTGTAAGTGATTTTATTAATTTTAATTAGTTTAATTATGAGACATATTATTTATTTCCATTAGTTGTATCTGAATTTATCGGTAGCTTTCTATACTCTTTCTTTAAAAGAGGCGTATCAAGTTAAGGAATTTTGCGTCGTCTCCATGGAAACCGTACGAAAGAAAACAGCTCAACTCTTTAAGAACTGCTGTTGAGGCTTTTCATTTATTTTATATGCATCGAAATAGGTTTATGCTTTTATTTATATCCTGATATCTCAGTTATTTCTAAACGTTAAGAAATCCAGGCATGCATCAATAAAGTACAAATCTCTAAGAAAAAGTACTGCTTCATTAACGTTGATTTTTCAATTGCGAAACAGTTTATACACAGAGTAATTTTAATTTTTTGCATTTAACCATTGTTGCAAAGCTAAGTGGGGGAAAAATTCCACAGCGCTATAATAAAGGTATAATTACGTTCCAATTATTTTGAAAATAGTACGAAACTAAGTGAAAATACACAGTACTCTGGCGACAATCCCTTGCCTTACAATACGGCAGGGTACTTGTCCGCTGTCATGGTTTATCAGAAAAACACACATTTCTATTGGCCTTCTTTTAAGCAAAAGAAACAGATACATTTCCTGAGCATAAGTATAATAATTTTACGATCATATCAAAAAAATATGCCCGGACAGCTTCCGTGCAGAAAAATACGAGTTTACGGAGAATCTCCCTTACCTAAAAAATAATTAAATATTTTTAAATTTTATATTTTCTGGGTCTCGAAAATCATTTGAGCTGCCGAACTAAAATTCAAAAAAAAAAAAAAGAAAAAATGTGCAATTTTGGAAATGAACAGTGTTGGCAAATGTGTAACACTGAATTTAAGAGACTCTGCACTTCTTTTCAAAAATGATGACACCTACAGAAGGTTTTTTGACAAGAATTTAATATTAAATTTCTGTCTACACTAAAGGGTTAAGACGAATAAAAATGATAAAAGTTTTGAGCGAAAGGCATATTTGAAAGACTAAATTCGATTGTTTGACTTCTTAAAATCCATAGGCACTTTCTTTTGTGAGATATTCTCGGGATTTTGTGAAATATGTAACACCTGAGGCGTTTGGAACCTCAAAGGACCTCCTCCTTGGAAGTAAAATATAAGTAAACACGAGGGAACTTAAACTGAGAAAGCTAAGGTATTTGTTGTAAACTTTTCTGAAGCGGACTTTGAAATAAATAAAATCACACGTTTCATTTTGTTTCTACTCCGCCGCATCTTAAAACTTTTTCAAAATGACGATTGAAATCTTGTAAAAAATACAGTAAATTTATTTAAAAATATGTACAATTAAGCAGTTAACAATTGCTAAATATCCATAGCAATCAATTATATTTCAATAAACACTGTAAACTTAAGAGTAACTTCATATTTAAATCCAAACACGTAAAAACACTGAATGAATATCACACAGCAAAATGCAGTGCTAACACAAGCTCTCAACAGCGGAATACGAGACCAAAAGCTCATTGATGCAGCGGTGATTTATAACCGCTAAAGATACATCTACAAATTTCTAGTACTGTCCGATCTTATGTAAAACCTTCCGCGCATTTACGCATGCGTCAGGTCTTCTCTGATCTTACTAAAATAGGGGTGTCAGGTAAGATAACAGTAATGGGATGAACAATAAAAAAGCTTTTTGAGCCGTAATAATAGAAATGTTCATAAGGATTCGAGTTGACTGTATTTTCTTTCTTGAAAACCTGACAATTCAGAGGGGAGAAAATGGAACCTTGAACATTTTACTTCTACAACACTGATGTTAGTTAATGTTACAGACATTACAATGTAATTTATCCCAAGCTTAATTGTTATTGCTGAAAATATTTCATCCTTTTTATTACTTGCAACAGTACCAGAATCGCCGCTTTATACAATTAAGATAGTTTTAAACAACTTATATAATTAATAAATAATGGCCGTGTTTTCTTGAAGACCACAAAAGACTGCAACTTTTCCCATTTCCTTGAGTTTAAGGAGTTACATCTTTTCATGTCACTACTGGTCACGACTACTTACAAGCCCATCTTTTTCAAATTGGACTGGTCGATTCTCCACTGTGTAAACTAGGTGAAAGGTCAATGCAAATGACATTGGAGCATCTTTCCGGTTGAGAAGAGCTTTCCCACTCTACTACCATTGCTACTACTTCCTCATTGTTGAATTAGACTGCAAGGCGCCTTATGTCCGAGAGCATGTAGGCAGATGTAATTAAAAAATATATATTGTATATACACCTCCCGCGATTTATTAATATTATTAAAAATAAGGTACTATTAGTAATATATATGCATCTCTAAGGTGTTATATTATTAGTAGGCCGGAGGTGTATATATATTATTAAAAATACATATTAATCAATTGAGGGCGGTGTTATGTGGATGTGAGCTCTGGCGACCGCATCGAACAAAACAAATTCGGAACAAGAATGGATAATGGAATTGTTGCGTCTTTTTGTAACACGGTGTGTGTAATCGATTTCCTTTATTTGCAGGTCAGAGATTCATGACTTGGCAATAGTGTTGTCTTTTTATCGTCCTTTTTGGACTTCTCAAAATTAAACATCTTAATAATTCCATTATGCTAACTCGTATGCAGCTGACCTCATCAGAAACCTTCAAATCTTTATGTTTACCAACTGCTCCCACTCTTTCTAGACGAAGCAGTACTAACCTAGTTTTACTATTAGTTTTTTTTTTTCAAATTTTGTCGTTTTTGCATTTATAACGTTTTTTCAAATCGTTGTTCGTTTAGGTTGTTATTTACTCTAACCTCGTACACGCCTGGAGGTGGAACGCATACATAATACATAATATTATTTATAAATCATATTTGTAGCAAAAGTCTTAATTAACTAGGCAAATGCTATGTTTTTATGTTAAGAAGGGTGATTTATTGTACATCAAGCAACTAAGAGTGGTACTTGGTTAAGGAATCAACCTCTTTCTTCTGATATTATCAATATCCAATATCATTCCCTTTTTTATAGAAAGTACACATCTCTTATAATGTGGAATATTTGCATCAAGTGGACAGGATGTTGCTTGAATTATTTGTACTAATTGTGTAAGAATTATAATTTATATGTAACAATTAGAGTGAAAAAAACTACAAAGTTTTATTTGGTTGGTAATAATAGGCTGAACATGCTGTTTTTGAAGGAACAATCACGTAATTGTTTAAGAGTTTAAAATTAGGGTTGAAACTAAATGTTTACCCTTACATATGTAATGTTAACACACATGGCTTTATAACTTCGCTTGAAAATATATGGATATCTTAAATAAATTTCAAGACGAATCTGCAAAGTAGCTATGTCGCATAGAAGTAAATAATTATAACAATGTAAAAAGACTTGTTGCAACTAAAAACTGCAATAAGTAAGTCTTCTGCTGAGGTGCAGTTCATCACACTGCAAACAAGTAAAATAATTTATTACATCAACGCTAATTTACTCCGTTAACTCACTGTTTATTTGCCTCCAAAACAAATGTAAGTGTACTAACAGCGAAATCTTGTGAAGTGAAAACATACTTCAGAGTTTAAAGTTTACAAAGATGTAAGACACTCAAATTACTGTTAGTTCAAAATGAATTAAAATTCAGCATAGTCTACCTGAAAATGTACTCGTTGTAATCAGAGCCCGATCATTCTAACATTGGACGTTTCTATTTAAGGGCCCACCCCCTTCTCATATCAGTCACGTGTTACGAGTAAATAATTCTTACAATACCAGAATGAAATAAAAGTTTTGTGCAAAGATCGAACTTGAAAAAAAAAAAATAAATAAATAATGCTATCAAATTAAGAAAAAAATTTACGTCGACATACCCAGTAAGGTTTTTGCATTTAGGAGGCGTTAGATAAAGGGGATTTTGGGCCCCCCTGAAATCTAAGAGGAGGGGCTTGTGCCCCGCGTGCCCCTGCGTTAATCAGGCTCTGGTTGTAATTAAGAAACATATCCGATCATGCAATACACGTCACTTTCAAACACTAACTTAGCTATAAGGTCTAATGCGGTCATGACAATCATTTTGGATCATTTTCCATTTCCAAATACGGAATTGCGAATTGAAGGGAGTTAGTGTGATGGTTTTAATTATCTATCAATTGCAGCGCAATTTAGATTCAAAATTAAATTTAAACTTTTTCTTTTTACCTTCGAAATCAAAACGAGAGCAGGTGAGAATTTTCAGTACTAGGTCGATTCTATGTAAACTCGTAATTTTCTGAATTATTTTCAATACACAAACGTTATTTTGCAAATGAGTTTTCAATTCTCACATGTACTTCATTATTGTTAGCGAACATTATGTTCTTGTCCCTCTAGAACTCAAAAAAAATTGTATGTTTAAGTTTGTCCCCGGTGGTCTGGTTGTGGTTAGTTATTTAGGGAACAAAAAGTTTCAACAAACATTATTCTAACTGCATTTGCATACCTTTTTTATTTTGATTCACTAATGCAATTATTTTTAAGTCTAGTTTACGTAAATTCAACAAAGGTACGTTTATGCAAATTTAACCCGTGGACTGGCGCGCGGCTGGGGATCTTTTTGCTGAGCTCTGCTTTGTGTTTCGGTTCGTCTGATAATGCCAGGCCGTGTCTATTTTCACGTTTTCTTTGCAGCGTTTTTAATTCATCATGACTACCATGGATCCAGCAGCTTGTTTTCCCATCAAGAAGACAAAGCTCAAATTGAATTCAGCTGGTTTCCGATGTCCACTGGGGACAATGGATTTTCCACCACAACTTTCAGTATTATAAATATTTTCTATTTTTATGGATGCACAAATATGTGCTTACGAGTTTGAATTAAAATAAATTCTAAATTTTTGTTCATTGTTGAAATTTGTCTGTCTTAGTCAACTTTCAAATGAAGCTCATGAAATGCACATACCAAGATCTAGTTTCAAGTTAGTTTTTTATTTTTATGCTAACAATTATTATAACTATTTTTAAGTCCTGTCGCTCAAAAACTGCTTTCATATGTTTTTATGCGAGCAATGTATATCTCTACGTATATTTAATATGTTGTAATAATATAGCTGATTTTTATGAGTCATTCTCAACGTCCCACTGTTCCCTCAGATAGTGTGCAGTGGGGCAACTTGAGAGCTTTTAAAAAATCAGTTTCTAAAAAAAGAAAGAGTAAAAATTATGAAAACAGAACTCTGACAGATCAAATGTCCGGAAATCCCGTTCTGCAATTAAAATTTCTCTAAAACTAAAATTAAGGAAATTGTCGCCAGCACTCAAAAAGTTTCAATGACATGTTGGCAGCACGGCGTTTCGAAAAAGAGGGCGTTGTTGTCAACATCGGGGCTTCTTGGAGAATTATGAGTTTTAGGAACCGTCGTTGTGTCGTATTTCGAGCTGTTGAAATCAGATTCTTTCGAACTGTTGCGTTGGATCGTCGATGTCGAATATTTTTTTTTTCTGTATGTGTTTACTTATAAATATGTTCTTCACTTCCAATCAAAATGCAACTTATTACGAAAACTACTGACCTCGTTTTTTGTCGCATTGGAATTGATATTGCTCTCCCCAATTGTTTCGGTTAAATTGAACAGAAATAACAAAAGAAGTGAAAACTCTTCCACCGGGGACGCGCCCCCTGCGTTATGAAAACATCAACTCATAAATCAAGGGTGTAGAAGTCAAAAAATATGTCAGGTAGGAAAAGTACATTTAATTCGATAGTTTAGAATTCGGTATAACTTGAAACTTCGACACGAAAAATTTCAATTCCTATAAAATTAAAGATAAACTTCAACTTTTTTTTCTCCTCTCAAATTATAAACATTGCAATCATTTTAAAACCAATCTTATATTAATTAAGTTTTTTATTAAACTCAATAAAACTGGAAATTTCATCAAACAATTAATTAACGCTTAGCAGGTGATTTTCTTTTCCCCTAATACTGGCTTTTTTTTTCCTTCGAAGTTGAAAACTTTCTGCTTCATTAACTTCAGAAAAGAAAAGCTCTCATAAATAAAAATGGCAATTTTCAATCGATTTAAGATTTTACTGCACTAATTACCTTCGAGAAAAACTGTAAAAAAATTGCTAAAAATGTTGGCTCCAAACAATGTCTTGAAATTTTCTGCTGCGCAGTTTTTTTCCCTCCTTGAAAAATTATTTGTGGGTAAAATGAGATCCGCTGTACTAGTATAAATTTTAATTTAAGTATTGACATTATTTCAGTACGATAAGCGTCTTTATTTCTTGTAACTTGAATTGTACTTTTATTCAGATGCGAAATCAGTTCTTTTAGCGTAAAATGGGTTGTATCGAAACAGAGGGGCGACTCGGAACGAAACTTTCCGATCATACAAAGAAAGTTATTTTATTATTATTATAACAATTATACAGGGTGTCCACTCCAATCGTGGACCAATAGCTAATTTCTAAACCGTTAGAGATAAGCATATAGTTTATTTAGGAAAAAATCTCAAAATTATGAAAGGAATTTTGGGTCTATTCAATGTTTTTCAAAAAATCAAATTTTGAAAGAGTTACGAAATTTAAATTTTTATACAGCCCCCCAGTCCTATCAATCATATTTAGTAAAACATTCTTGACACTGTAACGTTTAAAACTAAAAAAAAATCACTCTTCTATCACAAAAATTGACCGAGTTATGACGTTTTGAAAAATCAAGATTTTGCATTGTTTCATGACGTCATCGAGAGATCGCTTAAGGGACCGTATGCGAAATCCTTCAAAATCTTAATTTTTCAAAACGTCATAACTCGGTCAATTTTTGTGGTAGAAGAGTGATTTTTTTTTAGTTTTAAACGTTACAGTGTCAAGAATGTTTTACTAAATATGGTTGATAGGACTGGGGGGCTGTATAAAAATTTAAATTTCGTAACTCTTTCAAAATTTGATTTTTTGAAAAACATTGAATGGACCCAAAATTCCTTTCGTAATTTGGAGATTTTTTCCTAAATAAACTATATGCTTATCTCTAACGGTTTAGAAATTAGCTATTGGTCCACGATTGGAGTGGACACCCTGTATATTTTTTAAAGATTTCATCCTTTAATTTTGTACAAGGAATTATTAGATGCATTTCACTTAAATTATTTATACTTATAATTTCGTATGTATTTACTTTACATGAATATTATATATTTTTTATTTTTATTTACTAAACAATAGCAAATGTTACAATAGCAATGATATAATTTCAGACTATTAAACCATGAATTTTGATCGGTTGTAAGCTGAAGCAATATCATACAAGTATTTCGTTGCCAAAGTTAATTATTTAGTTTAATCAAAATTCATTTGGAAACAATTTTTGTTTATAGTTTGAATCATAAAATCAGATAAAGGCAATATTCACATGAAATGAATACGTACATATTAGAGAAGCAATAAAGAAATGGTTAAGTAAAAGAAATATTTTTTTTTTTTACATTCATCATCATCCACTGCTGGATATAGGTCTTTTTCAGCTGCTTCCAATTATTCTTGCTGGTTGCTTTGGATTTCCATCGGAGGCCCACTATTATTTTTTACACTATGTAATGTTAAATGAAGAAATTTTTAAAAAATTGAAGTGTCCAGAATTAAGTCCACAAGTGTACATATCGCTGCTTGAAATGAACAGTGGCATATTTGCAAAACACGACTTTTCAGAAGAGCGTTTCTAAGTTTTTGAAGTAAAATGGTATTAAGGATACTTATGCCGAATCAACTTACAGAGACATAGATGTTCCTCCTCCAAGCAATTTCTTCAGAACTGACGCAATGGCGGCTGTGTCCTTGTTTACTAGTAGAAGCGCGCCAAAATAATAACTATGCGCAACGACACTAGCGATTGCTGCGTGATATTTTGAAACTAGAGATATGCCGATATTTCCACAAGAAAGAGCAAAAAAAAAAATGAATTTTTTGATGTAATAAAAAAAAGTCGATTTTTGCATATATGCCACTGTTCGTTTCAAGCAGCGATATAACAAAAATGCAGCAGAACCACTTAAAAGGGATAAAAAACTAGGTCTTTAACTCTTAAGAATCATGAAAGTTCACTCAAAATATAAATTTCCAAGAACGGAAAAGTTTATTTTTTTCTGAAGTCTGGAAAGTTATTTTTTTATATTTCTCAGTCATAGTTCAATGATCTTCAAGCTGCGCGAATTCGTAATATTTCCCCATTAACAAGTATTCTTAACGAATATTTATTTCTGCGGAATCTAATCTGAGACAAGAATTGTTGTAGAGAAAAAAACTTCAAACTGCTTTAACCTTTAAATTAAAGTGAATCCTTAATGACTTCAATTACTTCTGTTTTTCTCATAATTTCAGAGACTGAAGTAAAAAACTGCAAAATGTTTCGAATGAAGATTTTTAATTGCTTAACATTTATTAAACTTAAAGAGTAACGGCATGCATTGAAAACTACACATAAAATGCGTTACCAAAGAGTTAGAAAAATGGAGTTTGGTGCAATAAATTATGCATTTATTTTAAAAAGTTGTTTTTTCACAAGATAGATGAGACGATGTTCTAGCTACGAACAATGTCTAGAAATAAACTACTAAAACGATTAACTCTCAAGTTACATAGGTGACAAACATGTTTACGAAATTTTGTTACTCCAAACCATCCGATTCCTCAAGACGTTATTTTCTTTACCACAGTCATTCTTAATGAATACGAGCATTTTTTTTTTATTTAGTTTAAAAGTAATTGAAGGAATTGGGACGAACTCTTTTTGAATAAAAATAGCGTTTATTATTACCAGGAAACCCGATTTAGACTCGAGACGACCGAAGTTAAAAGATGGCTTTTAGACATTTCCCTGCAAACTCGTAATTGGCTGTCCGAATCAAGTATTTTAAAAATAATAAAATATAAACAAGTAACTTTCCAAATTCCAATAAAGCGATAATAATTCGTTTTTCTAGAAACTATCAAAGTCCTAAAAACACAGTCCCCTGGTTGTCCTATTCCTATACTCTAACACTTAGAGGCTATATTTCAAAAACCTATTAACACTACATACATTTGACAGCTAATATCCAATAATAGAATAATGGAACTACATACTTTTTAATAAAACCAGATCTAGTTACGTATTTCTAAAACTGAATATAGTGAAAAAGTGCTTTCCGGAGTTTCCTCTACCAAAAATTCAAAGCTGCAATGAAAAAAATATGTTACGTTTACAAATGTTGTTTGACGTAAAGTGGAACTTAATGTGAAATTGCAGACATTTCTGAGAACGTTGTTAAAATGCCACTTTTCTTAGTGTCCGAGCCACATTTATGATGGCAGTATGCATCTTGGACGTTGCGAAAACAGTCATCTCGTAATTCATTTATTAATGTTAATTTGTTTAATTATCAATTATTTCCATGACTAGTTTCGAAATTTATCCGTAGTTTCGCAAATAAATTATTTTGGAATTACACTTTGCGACTAAATGAAAATAAGAACAGTCCCCTGTTTAGCAATACGGCAGGGAGCATGTCCTCCAGCATGATTTATCAGAAAAGGGCAAATAACTTGGTTGGTTGGTTTACTTAAATTCTATGGCACAAGAGCTCTTATGGGCCGTACTGCGCCAAGCGATTGTTTATTTTAAAACATTTATCATTTTTATGAACGTAAAATAGCCCTAAAGGTACATTTCAAAACATAAAACCGAATCATGCATGCATACAAAGTGTTAAATTACTAAAATATGGCCAAAAGAGTTAACTGTAAGGTTATTTATTAAGCAGTTAAAAGAACAAACACAAACGAAAAACAGAAACATTGATAGAAAAAGGACTGACACGAAACATACACTAAATTAAAAAGGAGAAGATGATGACATACACCAAACATACACCAAATTTTGATGAGCTATGTTCCCTGCAACTCTTTTAGCGATGGATGAAAATGATTTCAAATTTTTTTTAACGGATGTGATTAAAATTTGGGCAGATATTTAGAATGTGGAGCACTATCTGTATTACATTACCAGTGCAAATAACTTGAAAAATATATAGAATTTCAATTGACCTTCTTTTGAACCAAAATAATAGATTCATATTTTAAGCAACAGTATTATAATTTTACTAGAGTGTCAAAAAATATGCCCGGGTATAAACTGTCAATGTCACATTGGATACGCAAGACAAACTATCTTTAAAATTTTGGTTGGTTGGTTACTTTAGGTTTTTTGGCACAAGAGCCTTCATAGGCTATGCTGCGCCAAACAATGCTGTGGGAAACAGATAGCAAACCTAAAAGTACAGCACCTATAAAAGTTGTAAAAATTTTAAAACGTTATCAATACACACATTTATACGAAGTTAAAAACTTTAGGTAAAACCAGAAATCTAACAACACAAATCTAAACACAAACAAGAGGATAAGGATAAAATTACTATATTAAAGACATAAAACCAATCTCAAAAAGAAAAGGGAACAAATTGGAGTGGGGTGTGTCCCCTAGTAACTCCGTCAAAGTCGGATAAAAATTATTAAAATAATTAAAACGTATATGATTAAAATTTGGGCAGTTGCCTAAAATATGCAACACTGTCTGAATGACATTACAGTTATTACATATTGGAGCTGGTGCGTGGCAAAGAAGGTATTTGTGAGTGAACCTGGTGTGGCCGATGCGTAGTCGAGATATTATAACTTGTTCCCTTCGATTAATATTAAAGAATTTAAAACCTTTTGTGTGTGGCTGGATGGAGTGCAATTTGTTTTGCATTTCTCCATTCCAGTCATGCTGCCAAGAGACGTTTAGGCTGTCTGCAATGCAATTTTTAAGGTCTTCGAAGGGGACGAGATCTTCGACATAGGCACTTGCAGACTTGGCAGCTGCATCGGCTGTCTCATTGCTTCTATAACTAAAGGATGACTATAGTTGTTGCAGTTAGTAATAGCATCTAATGAACTTTTTGAATCTGTATATATTATCCACTTTTTATAATGTGATTGGGCTATTGTTTGTAGCGAGGTGACTATGGCTTTGATTTCAGACGTGAAAACTGAACAGGAAGTATTTAGTTGTTGAGAGATAATTTGTCCATTAATAACTGCAGCGAAGCCGACATGATCATTTGACTTTGATCCGTCGGTGAAGATTTCATTATATGAAAAATACTTTTGTCTTACGTCATAGTAGATTTGTCGGTATACAGAATCAGGTATGGTGTCTTTTTGAAATTTAGAAAAATCAGAGAGTACGTAAATACTACTATCGCTCCATGGTTCAATGAGTTCTGGAGTAATGCATGTATTAAAATCTGAGAGCTGCAGGCGATTTAGCGCTTGTCGCATTCGGATCCCAAATGTTGGGGTGACCGAAGGACGACGTGTAAATAAATCAACATTTGACGGATGGAAAATATGTAGATGCAGCGGATGGTTTGTATTCGATTTGGTTTTAAAGTAAAAATTAAGAGAAAGTTTAAGTCTTCGATTTGTGAGAGAAGGTTCGTGTGCTAAAATATATAGGCTTTCGACTGGTGAAGTTCGGAAGGCTCCTGTACAAATGCGCAGGGCCTGATTATGTATTGGATCCAGAGCTTTCAGATAGCTTTTGGCTGCGAAGCCATAAATTTGACAACCGTAATCAAGTTTTGAGCGTATGAGAGCCCTGTATATTCGTAACATGGACTCTGTATCGGCACCCCAAGAAGTGTTAGCTAAGACCTTGAGAATGTTTAATTTCAATGTGCATCTCTTCTTTAACTCCTGTATATGCGGCGAAAATTTGAGTCTATTGTCAAGAGTCAGACCAAGAAACTTTCCTTGATCTTTAACAGATATAGGTTGATTATTAAGCAGTAAGTTTGGGTCAAGATGAAGCCCTCTCTTACGGCAGAAATGTATACAGAAGGTTTTTTGAGCGGAGAAAGAGAAGCCATTTTCCTCCGCCCATTTAGAGACTTTATTAATGGCTATTTGAAGCTGCCTTTCAATGATACTCATGTTCGAC
>JAXGGA010019683.1:0-19613 GCA_038373865.1 Uloborus plumipes
TAGCTAAGGGATATGTTGCGTATTACAATATGATATGAAAGGCAAAAATATAACAACAGAATATGGGTAATTGCTGCATTAGTTTATTAAGTATTTTCTTCTGATTTTTTATAAAATCATGCTTTTGATGATATGAACAGAACATTTGAGAAATAAAATAACCCAGCACAAGTAATTATCTAAAATATTTTGAACGAAAGTTTCCAATAATTATCTATGGCAATTCATACTGATGTTTTTAAAACAGAGGATGTTTACGGTGTTTAGTATTTAAACAGACACAATATATACATTTTTTTTAAATCAAACAATCACAATTGCTTATTGTTTCTACTTTACAGTCATAAATTTCAGTTTTATTCATTTTATGTTTTACATAAGACATAATTTCTTAAGAAAGGTATTTCTTCCTGGTACAGTTGATGCCAGATGGAGATGAAGCAAGTTGGAGGATATTTACATCCATGGGACTTCCGCACGAATGCCAAGGCTTGTTTGAACATGTTTGATTTTTCAATAAAACCTAGAATACTGAGTCGGAGGGGAAAGGATTATAGTCTGACATTTTTTCGCGAGACCTCCGTTGAATCTGCGCACGAGCGAAGTCTTCTCTGACTTTCACGAAATAGTGGGGGAAATGCAACGAGAAAGTAGCAAGCAAACAAAAACTGAAGGCATCGGGAAGTGCGCATCCTAAACCTATCTCCCATTTTTCAAATGGACGCGTTCGTGGCTGCCAGGCGCACAATACGCAAACAGACAGTAACTCCGTCAATTTCAGTCTGGCTCCGTTTCTGAGCAGAGTGAGCAGAAATGCCGATTCAGAGAGACAATGACCGACTCCGATTCTCAGGTCCGTTTCTTAATATTTAGCTGTCAAGAATATTGGCGACAATAAAGAGAATGGACAACAATCTCAGTTTTTGAAATCTTCCAATGGAAATAATAAAAAAAAATCATACTAATTTCAAAATAGTCAACATCGATAATTGCGTAAACAATTGCGTCAAATCTTACGGCATCATCATTTTCTTTATATCTTGAATTCATTTATAAAAGTAATAGTTCGACGCTCCAAATGACAGGGGGAGAACGCCATCTGTCGGTTAAATGAATATCAGTGATTGCAAGCAGCTTTAAAACTGCCCCACGGGATTAACATTTCGGAATTTTTGAATTTCTCTGTTCATTTCAAGCTAAATACTAAATGAATCTAAAATTATAAACCTAAGAGGATATTAGACGTACCTTACAGTTATAATGATTTATCTCTAGTAAGTGAAAATGAGTGATTCGCAAAGTGTTAGTACAAACGGAACTGTTTTCTTATAGCTCACTACTCCGCAAGTCATTTTAGTCACGAAAGAAAATACTTCTAGCTTTTCCTACAACAAAATTTTAGGGGGGCGTAAAAGGCTTTCAGCCGTTTCGAGAAAAGGATGACACGGTTGTGTACATTAGTTTTCTTTTATCAAACGCATATAATACAATGCAACATTTATATTTTGTTCATGCACCTGGTAAAAGTAATCCTAATTTTATTAACCGACTTCGAAAAAGGAGGAGGTTCTCAATTCAAAGCGTATACTTTTTTTTTGTTTGTTCGCACATAACATCTGATCTACTGAGCCGATTTGGACAATTTTTTAAAAATCGATAGGAGATGGTGTAACTTAGGTATCATGTACTCATATGACAATATTTGTTCACTAGAAAAAAAGTTATGATCGAAAAACTAACATTTTATGTCATTTAAAACAATATCTGCTATCGTAAATCCTTACTTCAATGAGCGACCCGATGGTCAAGTGGTTTTGCGCTTCAGGTTGAAGTTCCTGATAGAATGAGATCAAGTCCAGGTCTGCAAGGATTTTTTCGAATAGCTGCATGTTTTTTTTTTTTTTTTTTTTTTTTTTAATGATTTTAATAATTGTAATGTCCTTATGCAGGTACATCCTCCCATGGGAATGTGCCCCATATTTTTTTATGGTACAAAATGACAGTTTTGGTCGAATCTTTGTTAAAATTGGCAATGGGGTCCTTCGATGCTGTAGAATTTTCTTATGGACGTTTGCGCCATTTTTGGGGGCTTTGAATCAATTGTGGCCATAAATGGTTTTTGATTTGCGGCAGCTGCATTATTTTTTCAAAAATTATACACACAATCAATTATCTACTTATATTAAAAACTGAGTATCTTTCTAACTATCCTTCTTTCTAACTATCTTTCTTTCTAACTATCTTTCTTTCTAACTATCTTTCTTTCTAACTATCTTTCTATGTCACGCTTATTTCTCCTGAACGCCAATGACCTGAAAGTCGAACCAGGTACCGATAGATAGGTAATTTTTCAGGCTTCATTAGTTTCAATTGATACAATTATACGATTTTAATTAGCGAAGATATCAATTAATAAGTAGTCAAGTTTAAAGCGATTAAGCCTAATAAATGATTAAATATGAAATCCATTCTTGCAAACCGTCGTTGCTATGAAACAGAAATAACAATGATAATGAGAATTTTGAATGAAGGCTTAACTAAATCAAACACGAAACTCATAAGCGGGCCACTTACGTAGAATTTTTATCGCTTAGTTACTTGTAATATTTTGAAACATTCATTTGTTGAAAAGCCATCTACTTATATTAAAAACTGAGTGTCTATGGCAGGAATTCAAGTGAAACACGGACGATCGCAACTCACTAATGCAATCGCAAATTCCCAAATTTGGATGCGTTACAATCGCTACGAGATGCGATTCTAATGTAATTCGACTTCCAGTAGCGATGGCAATTTGCGATCGTCTCGAAGCGATTGCAATGGTGTTTCACTTGAATTCGGCCCTATGTCTGCTTTTTTTCTTTGAGCGAGCTGAACTTACTGAAACTCTCCTCACCATCTTGAAGGCGCGTAGCATCTCAATAATTCGAATGATTTTTTATATAGGAAAAAAGTAAAGGCGTGAAGCGCCTGTTAGCGAGCCGCCTTGGCGGGGAGTAGTTTCTTGAAATTTTCCTCACTACTTTAAAGGCACGAAGTGCCCGTGCAACGCCGGGCCACGTGCGTGGTATGTCTTGAAATCGAATGAACATTAAATTCTATCAAATAATATAACTTCAGAATGAGGTAAAAGTTAGAGAAGGGGGACGTTATGTATCAACATGCCTCAGGAAGCTAATCTAGCTGCCCTGGCAGCTAGTCTACTTATATTAAAAACTGAGTATCTTTCTAACTATCTTTCTTTCTAACTATCTTTCTAACTATCTTTCTAACTATCCTTTCTATGTCACGCTTCTTTCTCCTGAACGCCAATGAACTGAAAGTCGAACCAGGTACCGATAGATAGGTAATTTTTCCAGCTTCTTTAGTTTCAATTGATATAATTATACGATTTTAATTAGCGAAGATATCAATTAATAAGTAGTCAAGTTTAAAGCGATTAAGCCTAAGGGCGCTTTTCCACTTGACGACACGACAACGATGAAAGTCGGACGGTAATACTGCAACGATGTGTACCGTGTCGTGTCGTTTACAGCACTGTTTTTCCACTCAAACGATATCGTTTCTCCGAACGGGTCATTTTCCACCGCATTTCATTTCGAAACAGCACTGTGTTCGCACGTCTATTATTATGGCTGCTCAATTTAACAAATTACGACTACTATATTTGCTTTACCTCCGAGAAAAAGAAAACAAATTAAGAACGAAAAAAAAATAATGAAATTATATGCGTGTTCTACGAGTACTGTGTGAAACGAGGGACGCCTGTATACATATTGTAGAATAGATAACTTGATTACTGATTTTAGGTGATTTTAAATATTTTTACTAAATTTACAAAGAATAGTAAAAATTTAAAATCCAGACAATATTATTTTACACAAGTATTTTAATCTATGTGTAATATATTTTTATAGTTACGAACAATGCTCTTTGAACTTACCTGTTTTTTTTCTTGTCCGTAGAAGATTTGCCGTCATATTTCTCATCTAAGAAACTAAAAACTTCTTCCCGAGCTTTTCCCTGTGAATTTTGTTTTTGAATGAAATATTTCGCTTGTCCCACAGACACGATTGCTGCTCAATTAATTCACACAAAACAGACACGTCAAACTTGAATTCCATGACTACTGTGTTGCTCATCGAAGAAAGTTCAGAATGAAAATTTGATCTTTTTTGAAGCATTAAAAATCGTCTGAGCAACAATTAATGAACCAAAGTATAAAATAAAATGATTAAAATCTTTTATTGCTACATCTTTTATCAATCGTCTGCAAATTGAAGCTTATATTTTATTAATGCAGAAACGTCGGATTTTTACGCCATTGCTATATTTTGAAGAAAGTAAACAGATGAATGAATGTCGTCCCGATTTTAAAAGCGAGATGGATGCCATCCGACACGAATGGGACGACAAACGATATCTTTCGGTCGGAGACGACACAATCGTCTGGGAATCGGGAGATGTAAAAGCGCATAGCATATTTTAATGCATTTTGCGTGCGTCAATGTCGGATGACGACAATCGTTTACGATTTATCGTTGTCGTGTCGGTAAGTGGAAAAGCGCCCTAATAAATGATTAAATATGAAATCCATTGTTGATGGTTGCTGTGAAACAGTGGTTGCTATGAAACAGTGATAACAATGAAAATGAGAATTTTGAATAAAGGCTTAACTAAATCAAACACGAAACTCATAAGCGGGCCACTTACATAGTATTTTTATCGCTAGCTACTTGTAATATTTTGAAACATTCATTTGTTGAAAAGCCATCTACTTATATTAAAAACTGAGTATCTATGTCTGCTTTTTTCCTTTGAGCGAGCTGTACTTACTGAAACTTTCCTCACCATCTTGAAGGCGCGAAGCATCTCAATAATTCGAATGATTTTTTTTCATATAGGAAAAAAGTAAAGGCGTGAAGCGACTGCTAGCGAGCCGCCTTGGCGGGGAGTAGTTTGTTGACATTTTCCTCACTACTTTCAGGGCACGAAGTGCCCGTGTAACGCCGGGCCACGTGCGTGGTATGTCTTGAAATCGAATGAACATTAAATTATATCAAATAATATAACTTCAGAATGAGGTAAAAGTTAGAGAAGGGGGACGTTATGCATCAACATGCCGCAGAAAGCTAATCTAGCTGCCCTGGCAGCTAGCATTATGTTAATTTTTGTACCTTTATAAAATTATGTATTTTATACCTTGCATTTACGTCAAATTGAAGGTAAAATTATAAGTCAAAAATTCTGCAGTTGATAAATATATGTTAAAAATTAAAGTAACTATTTTTTGTGATTTTCATATGGGTTGTGACCAAAAAACATCATTACAAACAAATAAAATGTATCAAACACCATTAGTTATGATCGAAGTTATGATCGAAAAACTAACATTTTATGTCATTTAAAACAATATGTGCTATCGTAAATCCTTACTTCAATGAGCGACCCGATGGTCAAGTGGTTAAAAGAGTCGGGTTGAAGTTCCTGATGGAATGAGATCGAGTCCTGGTCTGCAAGTTTTTTAAACAGCAGCATGGTTTTTTAACTATATTTTGATTAGTTTAAGTGCATTTACACTAAAAAGAATGAAATAAAATATTTTTGGAAAAAAAATAGAAGCGACTTCAGTTGGAAATTGCTCTAAAAAGTAAAAAATAATTTTTTTCTTTGAACACCATCGAAACTACTTTTAAACATAAGCTTTGAAGTCGGCGCAAAAACAATGTATAGAATCATACGCAACTACAATTCAACTATAAATATAAATTTTAATGGATTCATTTCATTGATTACCACACATTCGTGTAATGGTACAAATATTCTGCTTTTGATTTTCAATGGTTTCTTTGAAAAAATGTTGGCAAAATATGGGTAAATATCATTTTACCTATCGTTTTTGCGCCGACTTCAAAACTTATGTTTAAAAGTAGTTTCGATGGTGTTCAAAGAAAAAAAATATTTTTTATTTTTTAGAGCAATTTTCAACTGAAGTCGGTTCTATTTTTTTTCCAAAAATATTTTATTTTTAATACAATGTCCGTTTCAAACCATCAGTTTCACTTGTTAATTACGCGCTGTAGCTTGCGTAGTAGTTCTTAAAGAAGAACAATAATTAGGTAGCCTGCAACATAGATTTATAACTAGATTTTTGAGGAACAAAATTGTCTTGTGATAACACTACATCTGTTTTTTTTACAATTTTCTATTTTAAAATTTTTCGCTTATCAGTATACAGGCAATACAACTCATGCATGAAGAAAATATCTGGATTTCAGACATGATCTGATAGCTATTGTCTTCTGTTTCTTCGTCCTTTTTTTTCTTTTTTTCTGTTTTCTTGAATATATAGTTTCAATATCTTTTGAAACTCAGTCTCGGGAAATTTCAATGCATCAATTTTTATGAAGTATCGATTCATCGTGGAATTGGAACGTCATATCCAGAAAGATCACAAGAGGAATATCACGGAGTAAGTATATTCAAAATATTTCAAAGGGACCATTCGGAAAGCTGTTACCAATATGAAAGAACATTTCAGATCTTGATTTACTCTCTCCAACTTTTATAAAGAAATGCAATAACTTTTAAAAAACTTATGTTGGTAGTTCCAGAAAAGAAATGTGTTCTTAACTTCTTTTGCTACGGGAATGCCTTGGAATATTAAAAAGAAATGTTTATGTATTCTTTTAAAAAGAGCAGCGTAGGAAAATTATTAGAACGTATATTTTTTTGTATAAAATGATGCTGAAGAAATAAAAAGCAAATACAAATTAAAGCTAACAAGAATACCTAATTTTAAATAACATATATTATATAATACATTTTATATTAAAATCATATTAAAAGAAAACATTTTATGACTTTGATATTGTTCTTAGATTATTATTTAAACTTAGAAATATCTTTCGTTAATTTCACATTCCATTTTTTCTATGTGTTAATATCCCGTTAAATAACTGTGTGTTAATTTGAGTAGGTAGAAGCTAGAATTATTAAATAGTTGTTTCCAAAAATACTTCAACTATTACGTAACATTTCTTTAATGAGCGTATATAATTCTCTAAATATTTGAATTATGTATTATAAAAAAATACGGGTACATATATCAAGTTATTGAAATATTTTAGTTTGAGAAGTTATGCCATTAAAATTAATCCTAAATTCAATCTTAACTTTACTTCAGCACATTGCCATTTCTTCTTTACTATGATATACCAGTAATTTATAAGTGTACATAACGTAAAAAAGTAGCTACGCTGAATTTAGGCTTTAAATAGCCCTAAATAAAGCTCCAACCTGTTCAGAGTATATTGTAAAAAGCTGAAACTACATTTCTTGAAATCACGTAGTTTTAGAATTGTTATTTGTTCGGTAGCAATCCAAATTGTTTCTAATACGTGATGTAGGTCCCAAACAGCGCCCTAAAATTTTATTTAAGATGATTCAGCGAAAAGAACATATTTTTATGTAGTAATTCTTTTGCGAAAATTATTTAGTTCTTAAATGTAGTTTGTTTTAATAAATCATGTTTTGGTTAACTGACTGCCAATGGTAAATTAAACTGCTGGTACAGTTTTATTTTAAAAGATTGAAAGCAATTACGTTTAAGGGGTCACAGTACCTCAAAAATGACCAATTGACGAAAAAATTTTTATTGTTTATTTCAAAAGCAAAAGTTATTTAAAACACTCGGAAAAAATAGCATTGATCTGGCTCCATTATTTTAAACGTTATGAGTGACTTTATGGTATGCACGCTATGTGTTCTAACAGAAAAACAAATCTTTAAAACGCTTTTTCTCGGTGATCAGTTTTTAGTGATTCCATGTTACTGGAAACGCTAAGGATTTTTTTCTATTACAGATACAACTTTAAAGCAATATTTTTTGCACTCAGGATAATATCTTCAACAAAACTGTGCATTGAATAAGCATTTTATAAATTACTAAAATTTTTAGAGCTTGTTAAACCTTTAAAAACAAAATTTTCTAATAATTTTTTACATAATAGATCACAAAATACTTTAAAATTAATATTTAAAAAAATGAATGCACAGATTTTTAGAGGTAATTCTTGTCATCATTTATCAAAAAGAAATTTTAAAATAAGTGCGAAATCAAAAAAGCCTTAGGGTTTTTAAAAAAATGAAATTTTCTTAATTTTTTCAAATTTTCTTAAAATGTGAGCAAAATTTTAACGTTTGAAAATAGATTACTGATTGTTAAACAATGGTTTAAAATAATCATGCTTTTCACGTAAATTGAAGAAAATTGTTAAAAAGTAACCCCTTAACTATTTTGTAATTATTTCTATAATATACCATTTTATAGTTTTCTCCAATATGAGAAAAAAAAAGATAAGGGTAATTCCATATTAACACGTTGACTTTCAAGCTACGAGAAAACTCGTAGTATACTACAAGTTTTCTCGTAGCTTGGCAGTCAACGTGTTAACAGACAGCATCAATTGGTGCAAAAAACAACCCGTAATAACAACAAATATGTTAAACCCTTCTTTCGTTGCATGCATTTTATGAAGAACGTGTACTCTACTTCTTTGAAATACAATTAAATGTTGAAGAACTCCAGAAATAGTATTTACATGATTGATTTTTATCCCCTTAATTGACGTATCTTACAAGATACATCCGTTACGGAAAAAATAATGTTACTTTGTAACTGATTGTTAGGCACTGAGAGTAAATTTTAAATACATTTAAATCATTAAAACATTTTTTTGCAGATTTAACAAATGCATTACGCTAATTCTATTCTTGTAAACTAGTGTTGGAATCAGCCTTCTAATCCAAATTAAGCAGCAGAGGCTTTAACATCTATAATTTCAAAGCAGGCATACGTGACCACTGACCAATACACTGCACTAAGCAAGCGAATGCAGTTAATTTTGAATATGATTAAACTTAGTCATTCCACATTAAGTATGACTACTACACTATCATTATTATTGGTGTGAAATTTTCAGATTCCTGTTACTGATGCTATATTGCATTCAAATATTAGCTACTCGGTAAATAAAATGTTTTTTTTTTTTTTTTGCTGTTTTTTATAATAGCGCCATGGCCGGATTGAGACTCAACTGGGCCCTAAGCCATTTTTGGGATGAGGTCCCCTAAAATATTCAAGAAGGTCATTTAAATTTTTTATCATCCCCCCTCCCTCCATAGCTATCTGCTTTTTGCTTTGCATTTGCGTTTTTTCTTTCCATTCTTCTGTTTTGAGTATTTTCCTTTCTTTTTTCTTAACTTGAAAGGTCCAGAGTGTCTTGAAAGATCCAGAGTATCAGGAGAATATCACAAAAATCTTTGAGTAAATGGAGTCTGGAGTATCTTCAACTTTAGGGGATATGGGGGTTTCTCCCCCGGGCAATGGAATAAAATTCTGCAATTTGAAGCCTTATAAGAGCTAATTGGCATAACAAAAAATCAGGAAAAAAACAGGCAGGCAAAAACTTTTTTTGGGGTTTTAGACTCTTTTGCCAGTTAAGATTCATAAAAAGAAAAAATGCTTTTGGATCGGTAAATGGCTGAAATTAGCCGATAGAGAGGAAGAGCGACTGAACAGAAAAGATAGTCGTTACTTGCTTGCAACAAATGTCGATATCGAGTAGAACCTTCGAAATGAGAACTAATTGGGGCTAAACTCCGTTCGGATTCCAAAAAGTTCGTATTTATAGATTGCTCTATTTGAACACTTGTTCTCATTCGTAAACTAAAAGTACACAGGCGGAAAAAAATCCCAACACCAAGAAAAAATGACTGTAGAGTGATGAAATTTGGGTAATGCAATTGTATAGTTATTATGTTTAATTGATTAAATGTACAAGATCTCTCGTTAGTTTAAGCTCAAGAAAATGCTGTTAATTTAATAGCCGGTGTAACCTCCAGAATTTTGAAGGTGAACCTACACGCGTGCATGCATTGTGTCATACAGGTGCCGAATGTCACTTTGTGGTATGGAGTTCCATGCTTGTTGCACCTGTTGTGTCAATACTAGGACGGTCATTGCTGACTGTGGATGATGCTGGAGGTACCGTCTAATGATGTCCGATACGGGATCAATTGGAGACAGATCTGCTGATCTTGTAGGTCATGGTAACATATCAACATTCTGTAGAGCCCATTGCGTTACAGCAGCGGTGTGAGAGCGAGCGTTATCCTGTTGGAAAACTCCCTCCTGAATGCTACTCATGAAGGGCTGTACTATAGATTGAATTACTAGACTAACGACTAATTTGCATTCAGTGTGTTTGGGATAGCCAGAAGAGTGCTCCTGCTGTCATAGGAAATTGTTCCCGAGACCATGACTCCAGGTGTCGGTCTCGTTTATCTAGGCCGCAGACAGCTTGTATGCTGGTGGTCCCCTGGCCTCCTTCTGACCAACATACAGCCATCACTGGCACCAAGGCAGAATCTGTTTTCATCAGAAATTACACCAGATCTCCACTCCGACTACCAGTGAGCTCTGTCTTGACACAATTGCTGTCGCAAACGGCAATGATTTGCCGTTAATGGAACACCGGCTACAGGCTACCTGGCTCGGTGCTATCCTTGAAGTAACCGATTTGTTACCGCCAGTGTATTTGTTTTAAGTAATAAAGCAATTATATCTCTGATAGATCATAAATACTTGATTTGACATTTACAGTAGACATAGTGGCTAGAATTTTGTGGTAAGTCTGTATGTACAGTTAAATGAAGTACAAAACAAGTGTACTTAATGCCAATGTTTATACGTGTTGGTATGATGTACTGTACACTGTATGATCCAGCTGTTGCATTTTTGTGAGCGATGGGGAGAGCCGGACTCATAGTGCAAAACCCGAGTGCACCCCCATAATAAGTTACAGATCTGTTTTATTCACTTTATTCAAATGTTTGCTACAGTAGCTTTCCTCATAAAAATAAATAAAGAAAAAAACTTAGCTTTTTATCGTAGTTATTGATTTTTCTTTTTTTTTCTAAATATAATTTTAACCCTTCACTTCACAAACTGTTCGGATTGTCCAAGGTTTTGGAGGTCTGGGGTTCGGACGTCTAATGTTTACTTTTGATAATTCCCTTAATCCGCAAACGAGCATAACACTGGAATTAGAAACACGTGGGTCACAAAAACTTATCTCTAGCAGTCGCGGATTCACCATACTGATATTGCAAGGGAGTCCCCAATGAGAATACAAATGGCTCCTGAAAACTAGTTTGCAGAATTCTGCTCACATGTAAGGGGCCCCCAAAAATATATTGCAGTGTTCCCCCAAACCTAAACATTTGTAACTGATCTCAAGAAATATAAGTAACAAAATCATGATAATCATGATTTTACATTTTTGATGCAAAGGACTGCATTTAGCACATCTTGGTATCGCTCCCTGCATTTGTTAGAAATATTAGAACTGAAGACTGATAACTACATTTTTTCAAATGTTTAAACTTTTCAAGTAGCACTAGAAAATATTTTTTCGTGTATTTTTCATTTTTTAGGAACGAATGATGAATTATTTAGGAAGTTGGTACGATGGAGTACCAGCAAAATGGAGTCCTAAGCTATAGCTTGTTCAGCCTGTACGTAAATCCAGCCCTGTTTGTGGATCTGGGGCCCCCAACAAAACGTAGGCTATAACCTCAATTTATAAATTTTCAACAACTTGATACTGAACTATCATTTTATTTTAAGACACATGGGCGTTAGGGGGGCCTAATAAATTGGTGCCCTTGCTAAATTTTAAAGCACTTGAAACTGAACTTTGTTGAAACTTTTATTCAATATTTTCTTTTATTTTACGATGTGAATTTCAAACGTTCATGGGAGTTGGGGGCCCCCTAAGAAGCGGGGCCCCAAGCTGCGGCTTGCTCGGCTTTTACGTAAATCCAGCCTTGATTAGAGCTGCAAACGTATTGAAGTAAGTTCAAATCTGCCTTACGAAAAATTATGTTCTAAATGCAGGTTTTATTTATTGTCGGTCTTACAGGGCAAGAGGGGTACTAAAATACCAAATTATAGACTCGCTGTAAAATTTATGTAATTAATTTTGGTTGTGAATAAACCAAGAAAAAAAGGAAAAACTAAGATTAAACAAAACAGCGTATATAATTTTGATTTTCCTTTCATGAAATAAATAGGTGCACAATATCGATAGCATTAAATTACGTAAAGAGGTGCATTCATCAATAAGAAGTTATACCCTTTTGGGACTCGGTAATTCTTTGAAATAATTCTTTTAAAATTAAAACTTCATTAAAACTTAAAAAAATAAATTAAACATTTTTCTTAATTTTATACAAATGTGTAATGAAGTAAACGTTTATTTTCACCTTAAGTGTTTTCGCTTTTACCAAATATTAAAATAGTTGGTTAACTTTTAGACTTAAGCTTCAAAATTTGAATAAATTTGATGTTTAAAAACTTCTCATTTGAGCTATACAACATCGCGCCATTTTAGTCCCTTCTAATGATGCATAAAATAATATAATGTAGAGAAAAACCTTTATCACTGCCAGGATGTCTTCCAAAAAGTAATTTCCGCGTTATTGGTTGATGCAATCAGCTGTGAACAAATGATTTTGTCTTCTTCTTTTGCCTTTAAATTTTGTAAGAAAAGGAATCGAAAATTTATTTCCAAGCTTTTACGGGAAAGTGAAAAAAAAAAGCAAAAAAAAAAGTCTTCTATTTTTGAAAGTGTGCCTCACAATAGATATTCAAGGATAACACTTTTAAAAATGTAGTTATTATTTGTTTTCAAGTTTCAGTAAAATCACTGATATAACTCAAAAATGTATAAGCATAAGATATTCGACAAGCCCTCAAAGAGCTCAAATATCTCCCACTTGAGTCACATCATGCAAGATAAATGATAAGAAAATCGAAATTAAGATAATATGGAGATGTCGAAATGTGTTTCAAGTACTCTTGAATAATAAATGGGACATAAAGCCAAGCATCACTTCAACGTAAAAGATTAATGCGGAGGAACTAATTTAAATTGCCGATCGATTCCGCCGCGCCGCCGAACACAGCGGTCCAGACTTATATTGGCGCTTAAAAGTTGGAAAGCTATTTAGTTTCAAGTAAATGTTACAATAGAATATGAGAAGAGCCACATTAGGACATTTACTTGTTATATAAAAGTTTTTTAAAAAATCATTTTGTACACAGAATATGCTTTTCGTATAATAAAATATGAATGCAGAAAACCCTTATAAACAAGTCAAATAAACAAAGTAAATCAAAATAAAGAATATTTTTTCTGTGAGGTAAAGCAAGAACCAGTAATTAATTATTCAAACATATTACACGTACATTAAGATTCACTTTCTAAGAAAGAGAGGACTCATTTTGAACAAAGCATATCTATTCCGATGATCAAAAATGAAATCAGAAAAACCTTAGAACAAGCTCAATAAATACTATCCTATATATGCAATGAGTTACCGCCTATAAGCCAGGGCTAAGGCAGAACTGAAGCAAATGCACCCACAACTCGATCATATCATCCTAAGACTGCAGTTTCGTCCTTATTGTGGACTCCTCAGTTAGGAATAGCCAATGATCGAGCTGGAGGTAAAGATCCTCTTATTGTAACTAAGATTGCCAACAAACTTGTAGATAAAGTGAATTTATCTTACCAGCGAGCAGCCGCAAACCATGGTGCGGCTCAACTCGAAATTTGAAGGCAAAAGCTGGGTAATATACAATGAGTTAAAGCCCATAATCCAGGGCTAAGGCAGAACTGAAGCAAATGCACCCACAGCTCGATCATATGATCGAGCTGTGGGTGCATTTGCTTTAATATCCTATATATTTTTTCTGTAGCAAGTTTCCAGTTACATATGCGAGAACTTCCTTATTTCAGTAATAAAGAAGTAAGTAACCGCCCCTAAGCACGGGCTAAGGCAGAAAGATGCAATACACCGCCAGCTCGTTTATACCAACCATGGACTGCAGTTTCGTGCTTATTATGCACTCATCAGCATGGTATCCGAATTAAATGAGCTGGAGGCAAAAATCCTCTTATAGAGCAAAGAGAGCCAAAAAAAAAACTGGTAGCTAATGTGAAAGTTAGATTATACCAGCGAGCGACCGCACTTGTTACGGTACAACTCGAAAATTTTGAGGCAGTGCTCGGGTATGAAGCAGTAAGTAACAGCCCCTAAGCAAGAGCTAAGGCAGAAACGTGCAATACACCGCCAGCTCGTTTATTCCAACCATGGACTGCAGTTTCGTGCTTAAAGCACGAAACTGCAATCCATGGTTACTTACTGCTTTATACACTCTTAAAACTGTGCCTCTGAAATAAGAGGCACATTTTAAATTTTTATGCCTCTGAAAATTAAGCGGCACATTTAAAATGAAAGGCACCGTTTGTGCCTCTGAAATTAAAAGGCACATACCGTGCCTTTGATTTTAGATTTCAGTGCCTTATATTTGAGAACGTTTGTTCCTCTGATTTTAGATTTCAGTGCCTTATATTTGAAAACGTCTGTGCCTCTGATTTTTGATTTCAGTGCCTTACATTTAAAAGGATTTGTGCCTCTAATAGGTTTATAATAATAATAATGGTTTATTAAGGAGAATTTCAACGTTATTTTATAGTAAGTTCTTAATTTTTTACCCCAGTGCTTGCATGTTTTAAACTTTTTTTAGGTTTCAATTCGTCATGACACATTAATTAGATATATCAAAACAAAATGTTTCCCAAAGAATATAAAAATCTTGTGCATAATACTTTATTTCAAACATTTTCTGATTTGATTGTTGTATAAGCTCTTATTTTCGCTAATCTTGTCAACAGAACTGAAAATTGGACAAGATAAGAAAAAAAATGCTATTAAGCTTCAGTTTTTGCCATTGTACGACATAGCAAAAAGAAGTACTTCATAACAAATTGTCAGTTTGATCCTGAAATAAAGGTAGTCTTACATGATTGAATTTATTCAATTTTAATTAAAAGGTAACTTTTTGAAAGACAATATTGAGAATAGGAACAAAACAAGGTATTTCAACTATTTTTAGTTTTAGTTGCTTTAGTATAAAATTTATTAAATGTAATAAATGGAAATGCTATAAAATATAGAGTGATTTTAACCTTCTATGCAAAATTGTATCTTTTTAGGGAGAACAAACATTTGATGTTTTATAATGCTGTAGTTTCAAAATTAGTTATTACGTAAAGGATAATAACTGATCATTCCATGCAATCTCGATAAAAATTGCAAGATTCCTTAAATCACATCTTTACAGATTTAAACTTCTGTTACAATTCAAAAACATCATAACAGTTTTTTATAACTACGAACATGCCATACGGATCCAAAAAATGATTTAAATTGATCACTGAGTACTCGGCCTGCTAAAGAAAAATTGTTTGACGAACAAGTTTCACTAAAAGTTGTATTTTTGTGTTATAAAATATCATTAAAAGATAACAAGTTCAGTAAATTTAAAGTCAACTGAATCTTGTGATAAAGTATTTTACCATAAATAAAGGTCACATGAAAATTGACTAAGTTAAAATTTATTAAATTTAATAAATAAATGCTGCGATACAGAAAATTAGTGAATTTAAACTTTAATGCACAGAGGCAAAGTGTCTTTTATAAATATTTAGTTTTGAATCTGCAATTTCTACGAGAATAGTCTTTTCTTACTTATTTTTGCCAAAAAAAAAATCCTATTATATTTTAACAAGTTCAACAAATTTGTATTCAACTGAATCTGGTGAGAAGTTATCAGATGCGTATTAGACGTGAGGCCGCCCTGGGCTTTTGAAACTGGCCGCCCCCCCCCTTGAGGTGTTGAATTTCAAATTTGTTTAAAAAAAAAAAAAAAAAAAAACTTTTTTATTTACTTGATATAAAATGTATATTCAAGGTAAACCGTGCAAATCCCGGCGACACAGCTAGTTAAACATGAAATTGGTTGGTTGTTAACAATCAGCCAATTGGTAAAAATTCGTCTTTTGGGAATCTCAACTTTTACAACTACAAATCTGCTCTTACATTATTATAAATCAACAGCGAGCGAAAAGAGAATATTTTGTTGGATCAATGTTAAGTCTATGGAACAGAATTCGTTTTAACGAGCAAGACCCGGTTTTAACGAACAATTTTTTCTGTCTTGCAGTCTTTTTTTCTCATCTTTCTAGTCTTATTCCTGTCTCATCTTCTTTTCTTCCCCCCCCCCCCTGCGGTTCAATACTTTTGTATAAAAAATTCCACCAGCATTCCAGCGTTATTAAATAAAGAACAGTATTTAATTCAATTAATTGATGTAATTCTCGCTGCTGATCCGCCGTGCTGTCTAAAAAAAAAAAAAAAGTCTTCACTTTGCATGGAAAAAGTGCCGCCCCCCCAATCGTGCCGCCCTGGGCTAACTAACACACTCTTTTGCTACCCATTTTGTTATTGCCCCATAGGAAGACGTTTGAAACAGCAGTCTATGCCTCGGGTATTAATAATGCATAATGAATGGACAGATAAATAAAATCTTCTTCTGATAGTAAGTGTTCAGAGCAAACCATAAAATGCTTAATTCTGCACAAAATACACCCGACTGACTTTTCATTTGCCGTTTCTTCAAACGATGAATCTTGCAAAGGAAAGGCATGGAACGATCAAATTTCTACACTACAACTTGATTTTCGTTCTCTATTCTTACATCCGCATCAAACAGCAATGCAATATATAAAACTATTTCTCTCAAACTAATAATATTGCTTGAAAACGAAAAAAGAATACATTTAATCCTGAATATTTGCGATAACGAACTTTCCGCCATCTCCAGCATTGAAAATAAACATACGGGCCACGTGATCAGCTATAACCTCAAACCCAAAGCGTGAATAGACGATGTGCCGCTTAAAACTTGCGAAGTGGGAATTTAAAAGGCACGGCCGATTCAGTGTGCCTTTAAAAAGTTTTGCGTTCCTGTCCGTGCCGTTCATCTCGTTGTGCTTTGTATGTATCAAAGGCACCTAACGCTTTGTGCCTCTGATATGTAAGTAATATAAGGCACAATTCTCTTGTGCCTTACATATAAGCGGCACACTTTTAAGAGTGTACCCGAGCCTTGCCTCAAAATTTTCGAGATGTACCAAGTGCTGTCGCTCGCTGGTAATCTAATTTTTACATTAACTACTAGTTTTTGTTGACTCTCTTTGCTCTATAAGAGGATTTTTGCCTCCAGCTCGTTTAATTCTTATACCATGCTGATGAGTGCATAATAAGGAAGAAACTGCAGTCGGAATAAACGAGCTGGCGGTGTATTGCATCTTCCTTATTCCTATTCAAACTCCATGAGTTATTCCTCCTTTTAAAGCTGATTGCGTCGGCTAATAAACGAAAAATAGAATCAGGGTTATTTTTTTACTATAGCATGAAATGATTAATTCGCTATAACGAGCTGTGAGAGGTGTGTGTGTGTGCAATATATGGGCTCCACTACCCGAAAGAGCTGAAGCAGGTGGATTCATTTTCATTTTCAATTGAGTTTGAAAATGAAAATGAATGAAAATTCGCCTGTCGAACTCTCTGTCTGACTCCCTTTCATCTTATTACTTTTTTGGAAAGAGTCTGATTCGACTTTACTTTTTTTTTTTTCTGAAACATCTTGGCAGTGAAAATTCATTTCTATGTTTCACTTTTTCATATAAAAAAGTTAAATTTAAATTTAAAAAATATTATTATCTCTTAAGGCAAATAAATATCTCGCACCTAAAGGCGGATTTACTTTAAGCAAAGTTTGCTGGAAAAGGCTCTTGATAAAGAACACGTTTAAAAACCAACTTTCAAAACAATGAATTCAAAATAGTGTGACTATCATTCCTATTGGAGAATTTCAAATAATTTCATCAAAAAAAAAAAAAAAAAATCAGGAAACTAAAGAAAATGAAATATTAAGTGATTTTGACGTTAAGACCGAAAGAACTACAGATGAGTTCTTTTTTTTTAATGAAAAAAATGCTTATTTTGATAAACTTTTGATGTTTTTTTGTTTTTTTATAAATATTTTTTTTAATTTTGAAAGCGACTTGCAGTTTTTGTTTCAACTAAAACGCTAATATGTTAGCTGCTTTTGTATTGTTACTGTTGCTTCATGTGTTTATTTACTATATTCGAAATTATACGTTAAAAGGAATAGGCTTTGTTATTTTCTACTTACTCTCGTAAAAACCAACTGCTAGACAAAATAGCTTAACGTAAATGTTTCCTAATTTTAAAATCATAAATAGATGAAATGAACTAAAAATTAAACCCTAACAATTTGAGAAACTGCAGTTATAGTTACTTTTATTATTAGTATTTAAATTATATTTAATAATTTATTTATTTTTTGTATAAGAAATAAAATTTGTTGCTGATGGAAATCGGTTTTAAATGTTAAAAATATATGCTTGTCTGAGTTAATGGAAAATATATTTATATAGTGCTGGTAAATTAATATTAGTATACAAGAAAACAGGCTCGTTCAGTTTAAGACGGAACTTTATTTTAAGCATTCAAATAGAAAAAAAAATCATTTTTCTCAGAATAAGTAAGACTTCTAAAAGTTCCTGTACAATATAGTATGAAACAAAATAAAATCAAATATTTATCTTCATGTATGTCACATTGCTTGTAAGTAAATATTAAAACAGCAAACGCATCAACTGTCTATAGTATAGTTCACAAGCTCCATCTTTTGTTTTCACTTTATCATGAACTGTTTTCGACACTTAAAAGTGTAAGGGATGAACGCACTACATTTTTCAAAGATTTTGCTTCGAAAGGACTATTTACATCATTAATAATTGTAGAAAATATTTCACAAAACAAAAGAAGAAAACAGAGCAAACAACGAAGAGCTCGAAAACTATAAATGGACATCATTTTTCTCGTAGTTGTCTCCATTCATCACGCTAGGTGTAGTGTTGGTCTCTCCTCTTGTGTGAATGTTTGTGACGGGTCACTTCATGAGTTATTGGGGTAACTGAAGCTTCAAGATTCTTAGAGGGAGAAATAATGAAGTTCTCTCAGACATGTGGGAGATACGATTTAGCGAAAAAAAGTAAATTTTTAAATAGTAAAACGCTTTTTTTTCTCAATGTTTTTTAATACGTCTAAATGTATATTAACTTTAAAATGTATTTTTAAAAGATTTCAGTACGCACTATAAAAATGTGTTCATTATTTATTTATTTATTTATTTTAAAGAGAAATTATGTTAAGTTTGAAAAATATTTTATTGAACTTAATATTTGTTTTTAATATATAATTGTTTAGTAGATGTAATGCAATTAAGCTTTGTTGTTCAGAAAGAAATATTTTAATTTTTCATGTTGCTAAAAACACAATCTATATACTGAGTAGAACTAATTTAAATTATTGTGACTAATTGATTTTTTGACATTAATTTCACATAGAGACAGATAAAATATAACATCAAAACATAGCATAGCTTAAAACCTTTACAAAGATATCTTAGTACAACACAAGGCAAAGCAATATTTAAATTAATGCGATTTATTAATATTTATGTTTATTTTTAGAAAATTATACATATTTGACAAATTGTTATTACATTTTAAAAGAATTTTCATTGTTTAAAAAAGTGTGCTGAT
>JAXGGA010019684.1:0-19613 GCA_038373865.1 Uloborus plumipes
GCACTTAGAGCTGATTTCGAAAAACAAACTATACCCCTCTCATCAGATGAAATAGACACGTAAAAAGTAATTAACGACTAAATAAAGTTTTGTCGCACCTTTTAAAGAGTGTAACTGTTACAGTTCCTCCGTAGAAAAAATCCTCCATCGTTTTCAAAATAATAATAATAATAATAATAATAATAATAATAGTAATAATAATAATAATAATAATAATAATAATAATAATAATAATAATAATAATAATAATAATAATAATAATAATAATAATAATAATAATAATAATAATAATAATAATAATAATAATAAATAAATAAATAAAAGTACAAAGAGCATCAAAACACATTTTATAAAAGAAAGAAAAAAAAAGAAAAAAAAACTTGTCCGTTAATAAAATGTCTCGAATTTCACTTTTAATCCGTTGCCAGTTGTTAAATATCAATAAAGAATAAAATGTTCTCGTGAATGAAAAATTTTTGTTACAAAAAAAAGTCTGCAAAAAAAAAAAAAAATTATAATAAATAAAACAAAACAAATGAATAAATAAACAAAAAATCATCTGTACGTTCAGTCATTTTTTTTCTGAGCCTGCATTTCCGCCATGTTCGCGGAGTCGGAGTCGGAATCAGAGTCCTCACAGAAGATTACTCAGAAAAATATTTTACAGACATTATTTATCAAAGCCATTTTCTTACAAAGTTAGTTTGAAGGAAATCCGACTTTAAGTTCAGGATCAACATTCAACTTAAATTCCCCGTAGACGCTAATGTTATTTTTTTTTCTGAACGGTTTAATATTGAACGAAAAATGGTTCAAATCAAAAAGCGAAATATGGGAATGTATGTGAAAGCCTCTCCGAGATCTTTCAAACAAAAAAAAGTTTATTCCATTCGGACGGTTCACTCAAAAGTTATTAGGTGGCATGGGCGCCCATAAGGGGGGGGGGCAAGGGGGGCTCGAGCCCCCCCCCCTTGGAAATTAGTATTTTTTTTGCTCTTAGTACTATTTATTCGGAAAACATTTTTTTCTTCACCCATCAAATTTTAATAACTCTAATCTGCACTGAAATCGCTTTCAGAATCATAACATTGTGTCTCTTCTCACATTCTTCCATAGAAAAACAAAGGCAGATTCGCGTGAGTCAACCACGATGCTGCATTTGCATGATAAACTCATATATTTCTTATCAAATAAATAAACTATGAATTGACTGAATGGTCAGAATATTACTCTCTCGTTAAATCTCTACACTATTTCTTCTTAAAGTATTTTATGCGTTTTATACTGTTGGTCATTTTGTGCTATTAAGTGCTGTTTCTGTCGGTGAGTTGGAAAATTGATCCAAAACTACATGTAACTATACCGAAAATCGATGTAAGCAAGTGATGATGTGTTTATCTTTTCTCCTCCCTCTTTTTTCCTCTCCGTCTATTAATGTCAATCGTTTATTAAACTACAAAAGAAAAATAAAAGATTGATCTTAATTTGCAAAAGAATGCAGAACATTTATAAATTTTTGTTTCCCTATTTTTCTAACATATTTTTGAAGTCCCAATTGCCTCATACAAGGCCTCAAAATGCAGAATTTTAAAACTTTTTTCAAAAAATTTTCCCCGTGGGAGAACCCCCCCCCCCCCCCAAAAAAAAAATACGAATATTCTACCGTACTTAAAAGAGTTCATTGCATCTCTCTTTTGATTCCCCAACCCCGGTAAAGATAAGTCAATTAACAACACCAAAAAAAAGTAAAAAAATACACAAGAAAAAACAGGGGGAATGGGAATCAGTAAGAAAAAAGACTCATAACATACAGAAATGTGTGTGTTTGGTCAATGTGCGAAATGTGCCCACCCCGAAATTTTTTTCTGGATATGGCCTTACGACGCACATACAAGCATTATCTGTAAGCTGATGTCAAAATGTGTTTATTAATCTCAATAGCAAATTATTCTGAGTAAATTACGAAAATTTATATTTTAACGAGTCTGATACTTTCATATTCTTCAGTAAATCAAAAGAAGCACACGGACCACACACACACACACACACACACACACACACACACACACACACACACACACACACACACACACATATATATATATATTTTAACTGTAAAACTATAAGGAAAATATATGATTCCCCCCTTAAAATTTCGCATGTGGGCGCCCATGTTAGGTGGGGAAAGGTTGCTTGAACGGTTCAATGTTGAACGAAAAAATGCTCAAATGGAAAATTTAAATACAGTAATGAAGTATCCCTGCTGAGATCCTTCGAACAAAAAAAAAGTTTATTTAAATCGGACTGTTCACTCAAAAGTTATTAGGGGTGACAGCTTGATTGAGCGGTTCAATGTTGAACGAAAAATTGTTCAAATCGGAAATGTAGATACGGGAATGAAGTATCCTTGATAAGATATTTCGAACAAAAAAAAAAAGTTCGTTCAATTCGGATTGTTCACTCAAAAGTTAGCATCGCGGGACAGGTTGTTTGAACGGTTCAAAGTTGAACCAAAAATTGTTCAAATTGAAAATTTAAATATGGGAATGAGCTGTACTCACCGAGATCTTTCGAACAAAAAAAAAGTTTATTCCATTCGGACTGTTCACTCAGAAGTTATTAGGTGGGGAAAGGTTGCTTGAACGGTTCAATGTTGAACCAAAAATGTTCAAATTGAAAATTTAAATACGGTAATAAAGTATCCTTGCCGAGTTGCTTCGAACAAAAAAAAGTTTGTTTAAATCGGACTGTTCATTCAAAAGTTATTAGGGGTGATATCTTGTTTGAACGGTTCAATGTTGAACGAAACATTGTTCAAATCGAAAATGTAGATACGGGAATGAAGTATCCTTGAAAAGATCTTTCGAACAAAAAAAAGTTTGTTCAAATCGGACTGTTCATTCAAAAGTTAGCATCGCGGGACAGGTTGTTTGAACCGTTCAAAGTTGAACCAAAAATTGTTCAAATCGAAAAATCAAATATGGGAATGAGCTGTACTCGCCGAGATTTTTCCAACGAAAAAAAAGTTTGTCCAAATCGGAATGTTCATTCAAAAGTTATTAGGGGGGTGGACAGACAGACAGACCGACAGACCGACCGACACACAAATTCCCCATCTCAATACCCTACTTTCAAATTTTTAATTTTTCGATATTCATTTTACCTTTTTATTTTTTTAACTGGGCGATATTTTTTTAACTTGGCGATATTTTTTTAACTTGGCGATATTTTTTAGATGCATTAAGCTACTTTTAATACTTTTTTCGTCTTTCTTTTATTTTTAACGGGAAAGTCGGCTAAAAAGAAGCTTAACGGTTATTATGGTTGAAGAGGAGTTCCATTTAATGAGTAAATTACGTAACCCCTTTTCAAGACTTTGTATAGTTTTCATCAGACCCCACAATGAAATCTTGAGTATTTTCCTGACACTCCCCCTCCCCCTTTACTTTGCAAGGGGCTGACAATTTAAACTGTTTGAAATTAGTGTAAAACTGCTTATTACTAGTTTAAAGTTTCAAAAACATGAACTGAAGAGTATGAGCAGCGTTGGGGCCCCACACTCCGTGTACAAGGACAAGCGAATGAACACCTTTGTGTTGAAGGAAAATTTAAAACAACGAAAAATAATTTTTTGTGATCAAATTGCATTTAAAATTTATTTATGTACACTATCAAAGACAAGACTTTGACTTTAAATATGTTTTGATATTTCGCGTATTACTGCCCCTTTCTTCATACAGATTGGTTTGATCGGGAAGAAAAAATATAACTCGAAATCAAAGAGGCTTAAAATGTAATGACGTCTGGAGAAGAAGAATCAATTCAGAAATTTATAAATTTTACAAGGAACCAGACGTCATAAATTTCATGTCGATTCAAGGGTTGAAATGGGCAGGACATGTATGTGAATAGAATGAACGATGACCTACACTGTAAAAAATGAATTTTGTTTTAACGGTATAATACAGTTAATTTTATAGTAATAAACTGTAAAAATTTCTCATTTTACGGTAATAAACTGTAAAATTGCTAATTTTACAGTATTATACTGTGAAATTACTAATTTTACAGTTTATTACAGTGCATTTTACAGTTTTAAACTGGAACCTCGGCTGCCAGTATTATACATACTGTTGTTTTTGCAGTTATTGCTAAACTTTACGGCAATAAACTGTAAAATTTCTAACTTTATAGTAATTAACTGTTAAATTGCTAGTTTTACAGTTTATTCCTGTGCATTTTACAGTTTTAAATTGGAACCTTGGCTGCCAATATTATACTGCAAAAACAAGAGTTCCTTTTTTTAAGTGTACTCACCAAAAGAATCTTTGAAACCAAGCCATTAGGAGCCAGAAAACGTGATTCGGTGGATCGACTACGGTCTCGAAACAGACCTGAAGACTTTAAATTGATTCTGCGGAAGGCCAAGGCGCAACTTGGGCTGCCGCGCCATTGAATCATGTACACAGAGTGTCTAATATTAATCACCCTCTTGATTGCATTGGCTGGAAGTTTTTTTATTTCTACGAACCATTTATTGGAGCATAAATTTCCAGATCACGTCACTGTAAGCATCTCAGTAGCACACTTACGTCACGGGGGGATCTAAGAGGCTTAAGCCCCTCCCAGGAACATGAAACGAGATTCTTTTTCGGGAGAACAATTCAATTTGGAAAAAATTTCTATTCTGACGTCGCCAATGGCTCCTAAAATTACATTTTTGAAATTTTTAATGTTTGTATACTCGTAATTTTTTATAAAGGGGAGGGAGTTTTTAAACATCACTAGTTTTGCCTTTCACTTTACTTATTGGACTTCCCTCCCTGGAAATAATACTGGATGCGCCACTGAAGCTTCTCATAATTCGGCAGGTTTTGTTTGCTGCTTTTTGAATCACTTTCATCGAAACTCTGTTGCATTCTTTCTGTCTGGCTCTATAGTGGGTGTGTAACCAGGAGAGACACAACACTTTCACCCCTATTCACACCCGGGCATGCCCCAAATACGTGGATTGTTGTGTCAGTCTTCAACTTTCAGAAACTCTCGCCAAACCAGTCCAGCATAACAATGCAGCCGGGGTAGACAAAAAACTGGCAGAATCTTGCGAGTTCATCAAAGAGAAGTCGTAAAGGTGGGTGGGTGATGAAATCTTTGAATGTCCGATGTCTAGAGGATGATTATCTGCGAGAAAGTCCGGCACGACCTACTTCACATTAGAGAAAGGAGAAAAGCATGATAACCGCAATGTAACTGCTTTGTTCAGTAAATGACTTCTGTTTTTGGGATGTGATAATAGCTCAACGACTTTCTCTGATGTTCCATGATCCATGGTCCATTGTGTGCCAGGTGAAGTGCGTTACCACGACGGATTTGATGATGAGAGTTCGAGGAACAATGTATTCTAATAAAGCGTAGCGAAAAAAGTTGTTTTTCAATGACCAATGTGTTTTAGTTTTGAATGTTGTGTACTTAGTTAGGACTAAAATCGAATAAAGAATTATAGTTGGAATGGAAAGTCAGCACAAAAAGGATGCAATAACTGAAGTCAGTACTGTATAACAATTAAATATTTCTTTATTCTTTCCAGCACAATGCATTCTGTTTCACTTATGTTTCATGTCTTCAACTGTTCTCAGTTATTTTCCATGATATTTTTCTTTCGTGAGGAAGGAAATAGTAGTGGCAATAAATTGTACTGAAGGACGATTTCGACTACATATATCTTATACCATCAACTTTTGCCTTGACATCAAAAGTGAAATCTGTACTTTGACGGTTGTTTTAACACGTAGTGGGAAGGTGGAGGCTCGACATGGTAATAGAAAACTGAAGCTTGGTGATCAGTTGATGAAACTGATTCACAGCTCTTGAGAGTTTGTTGAAGTTTTGTGAAAACTTAAGCTATTCCAGATGCATTCGATGAAATTATAAGGTTAACCTTTCTTACCTAAAAGTAGTATTCATCTGAAACAATTAAGAAAAATGGGGCGATTCTTGTTTGGTTAGCAAAAAATTAAGTTATTATGGGATTTTAAGGGCCAAACAGGGATGAAAACACATAAAACGTCAACAATATCTCAGTTGGGTTGATATATGGGAAGTATGAGGTCACATATAACACCCAGTCACATTCTACTCATCTTGTCCAATTCCCAAACGACAGTGCCACATCCTGCAACCTGCAACTTGACGATCTTTTAATAGCTCAGAGAATCCAACTCTTTATTTGTCAACATGAAGCACTTAGCAAGCATCGGTGTATCAGCAGTTTCCCTCATTTAGGCTTCAATTGCACTATTCCTTCACAAATGTTTACTTTTACTACCTGTCATATGCAGTTAAAAGAGCTTCTCTGAAACTGACGCAATATCGCCTCCATTGGCTTGAGGTGTAAAATGCTGCAAGGAAAGATTCAATGATTAATATTGCTTGTGCTTCCCTAATATTTTTTCCATTTAGGGGAATGTGTGTGTGGGGCAAAGTGAAATAGTTAAATTAACGTACCTGTTTCAAAATGAAGAAATTGGAAATTTGTAATAAAAATCAGTGCACATAAAGAAGGAATACTTTATTTTGTAATGCAACTATCGTTGAAATGTTAGTTTTTATTTTTGACACTCATTTTGCACCTTCAAAAAAAGCTGGAAATTCTTCACCTTAAAAAAATGGGGCAAAGTGAAAAATACAACATTTTTGTAATGAAACTTTTTCTATTTGATGAGGCGTAACACAAATTAATACGTAAATAAATTGATTATTCATGAAAACAAAAATAAATAAATAAATGCACAAACAAATAAATTAATTAATATACGAGAAAAATAAGTGAGAAAATAAAATGGAGTATGAATAACAAATTAAGTGAATGAATAAATAATTGAATTAATAGCAAAAGAATGTGAATAAATTAATAAATGAAGTGATACGTTCATGATTTAGTAAATGAATGCATATGCAAACGAAATGTGCTATTTCACTTTGCCCCATCCACTTTGCCACGTGAGTATTTGACAAATGACATTGAACATTTAAAATCAAAACATGCCCGATATAAACCAAATAAGGACTACATTGGACATTAGTAGATCTCAATTAATATTTAAAATGATACCAACAAAAATTTTATTTTTTTATAACAAGAAATATTTTTGAAAAACCACGAATATTACAGCAAAGGTATCAAATTTTGAAAATGGCTCGTATAATTTTTTTCGCTGATCTTTGGAGCTACTTATTTTTTGACAACTATAAGTCTAGGAACTTAGTTGAAATATTGCTAGGTAGGTGGTGTTGCGAATTGTGAAAATATTTTACCATTTCACTTTGCCCCGCTGTTTCACTTTGTCCCACATTCCTGAACTAATTAAAATGAGAATGACTATTTAATAATAAAAAGACATTCTTGCGTCTTTAGGAATCCTAAGTGAAATATCCTGGTAGCCAAACAAAAATCTTTGTTCTTGGTATTCTAGGTGGATGTGGTGATGATTTAGGTCTCACAATGTGAGGATACTTTGAAATGGTATGATGGAATAGCGTTGATCACGAGTTTCATTATCTTTAACTAAGGCCCCTATATATACGGTGATATCCGCAGTGCCATCGCCCCCAGGGGATAGTAGGGGATTAGAAGCTGCCACTATTGTTCACCTGGCTGTAGGGGGCAATGGGTTGGGGTGGCTGGAGAGTTGGAATACTGAGCCTTATCTTTCTTTGTGCCAATAGAAGATAGTGAAAAAAGTAAAGTTGGCGAGATCTGGCGACTTAAAACTCGAACCCCTGTAAATAATACAGGGTTGCTTTCCTAACTAAGTAAAAATGACAAATGTGTTTTTTGTGATCTTTTAACACGTTTTCCAAAATGGCAACTCCAAGTAGTTCGCAATTTACGATATTAAAATCTCAACGTGGAGGAAATCTCTTAAATTTTAATAATTACCTCTATCATTATCAAAAGACAAAATTAGATGTAGAATCGATTTGGTTGTGCCGCAACAGAAAAACAAAAAAATGTGCCGGGAGGGTTATCATCGTAAACCAAAAACTACGGGCCATCATATCAAAATACTCTTTTTATCTCACTTTTTGAAAATGGTATTCCTTGATGGTTTCCCCCCCCCCCCCCCCCCGTTTTGAATTCCTTCGTAGAAGAAGTCACAGCTTTGACATGCATGAGGACTGCTTACTACCCAGGTAGCACACTTCGTTGAATTAACGTTTTAAAATCGTTGCCATCGTTGAAAATCCGTTAGGTTGCGATTCTAACGATTTTACAACGTTTTTGAAACGCAAATGTTTTCCGTTGAAAATCAAGTTGTGTTTTTAACGATTTTACAACGTTTTTGTAACGCAAATGTTTTCCGTTGAAAACTAAGTCCAAAAACAGCAGCAGTCTACATCTCAACACTCTCGTCTTCTCTTGCAAGCAGCCATTACTTCAACGGCAGACAAAGAAAAACATTTGTAAAGAATGTTCATCTCAAAGGTACGTAAAGTATTGGAAATTGTATTTTACTTATTATAAAATATTTTATAATTCTCTGTTTTCCATTTTCCGTATTGTTTTTTGTGTTATAATTCTCTGTTTTACATTTTTCGTATTCCTTTATAGTTATCTGCATTCACGTATAAAATTTTAAAAATCTATGTGCATCGTTAAAATTAAAATTGTATGTAGTAATTGGTTAATTGTGTTCCTGTTCTTTTTTTTTTTCTTTTTAATTTCATTGATTATGTGAATTTTAAGAAGATGCATCCAAATACTTAAAGGAAATCGTAATTTAATTTTGGGGGAGATATGAAAACTTCAAAAGAAGGAACGCTATTCTAGCATTATTACTTCGAATTGATATTTTGGAATCGGCTGCCATTTTGAAAATAGTTGTCGGAAGAATATTCTGTGTTTACAATTTTATTACGTTTATTTTTTAACTAGCGGATTCATATCATTGCTAAGAAATAAAAAAATATATTTAGATGCTTAGAAGGATTATTAAACAATATTTAAATAAAAATATGTAGTTTTTACACATTTTTATCAAATATTCGAAATATTTTGAATGCAAGGTTGAGATTACAGTATGAAACATAAGTTTCGTGCGAAAAAACTATCAGCAATTATGCAGCAGTCAGTTTAATGGGACAAAATCAGGAATAATATAATCTAGCTGTACATCTCCCCTTGTGGTTGCATTCGAATGTTTCCAAGGGGGTGTTTAACCCCTTTTTGGGGGTAAATCAGTTCATTTCAATGCAGTCTCAAATGATATGAATTGGCGCGACCACTTGGTGATATATCTCCATGCTTTTGATCGCCAAGTGATTGACGCCAACTTGGCGACAAATTTGGTAGAAATTTTTTTTTTTTTTTTTTGAATTTGGGTTTAATTTGGCGCTATTGGCGATATTTTGCAAAAAAATCCATTGAATGATGTTAAAATCGGCGATATTTGGAAAATTAATCATTGTAAAACATTTTTTTGCATTGTTTCGTGGCAACTAGAGGTGTAAATGTTTGAACTGCTACCTTGCTCACTCCAAGCACTATTTTAACACTTATCATTTTAAGGCATCTACTAAGTTATTTACACGTAAAAAGAAGTTGTGTGGGGTCCAAACCAGATATTTTCAGTTTAACCTTTTCCACGAAATTACTAGGCCTAAACTTTAAAACCTTCATCAAAGAAGTTGAAATTGTTTTGTAATTTCAATATAATCTGCTAAGGAGAATTTTGGGATTAATTTTCTTATAACTATAAAAGTTACAAGTTTTTAAGTGAAAAAATAACGCATAGTGTATTTTTTCTACTATTTTTCAAATTTTGGTGATTAAAATTTAATTAAATTAATAAAATAATAATAATGCGGTTCAAGTAAGAAGTCTCTGACATACCATTATGAGGGAAAAAAACAATTACGAGGGGTGACAAGAAAGTAAGGTCTCCTATTTTTTTTAAATACAAAATGACCCTTTTTTACTAAGTGTGATACATCGTTTGAAAGGCCAGGATCTTGGCTATTTTTCAACATAATCGCCATTTTTTTCCAACACCTTCCGCATCCGCGCGATGTACTTTTCTATGCCGGTATCGTACCACTTTCCGTCCACTTCGCGCAGCCAGATGTTGACCTCTTTTTGAATCTCCGCGTCCGACGCAAACTTCTTCCCTCCGAGATGTTTTTTTAGGGCGGGGAACAAGTGGTAGTCACTTGGGGCCAGGTCGGAACTGTAGGCAGGGTCAAAGAGACCCTGGACCAAATCAGGAAATTTGGCTGGGAAATCATTGATCACTTTGCCTACAGTCCCGACCTGGCCCCAAGTGACTACCACTTGTTCCCCGCCCTAAAAAACATCTCGGAGGGAGGAGGGAAGAAGTTTGCGTCGGACGCGGAGGTTCAAAAAGAGGTCAACACCTGGCTGCGCGAAGTGGACGGAAAGTGGTACGATACCGGCATAGAAAAGTACATCGCGCGGATGCGGAAGGTGTTGGAAAAAAATGGCGATTATGTTGAAAAATAGCCAAGATCCTGGCCTTTCAAACGATGTATCACACTAAGTAAAAAAAGGTCATTTTGTATTAAAAAAAAAAAAAATAGGAGACCTTACTTTCTTGTTACCCCTCGTATATTATTTAATTTTAACCCTTTGAGCGGCCGCGACGTAAAATTCCGCTTTTAGATATTTCATTGGATGAATTTACCGTCCAGAATTTTGAAAAAAAGTACCAATGAAACTAGGAACTTAATTATTGATCTCAAGTTAATTTCAAAAAAATAAAATGTATTACTTAGAGGCAGGAAAAAAATTATTAAGTGGTTCTAAAGTAGAACCCATGGCACTTAAAGGGTTTTCACAAAATATTGATGACAAAAATGGAGATTGTTTTAAACTTCTCAAATTAAAAAAAATCAAACTTTAAATTTTCTATTAAATTAGTTTTTGCTTTTAATGTGGAAAATATGTTTGTAATCATAACGTTTTATAGAATAAACATGAAATAAGTAAAAATCTTAAGAAACAAACAAAGTGTCTAAAAGAACCAAGTCCTCTTAATCTAAATTCAGTTTAAGGCTTAATTGTGGACCTCTTAAAAGTAAAAGATTTTACAATTTAGTAAAGCTGCATTTGGAATATAATTTTTAAAAATGTTGTTAAACTTATTTATCAATCTATAATGGCTTTTTCTGTTTCCAGATGATTGATACGATTTTTTTTTTTTTTTTTTTTGCCGGAAAACTTCATTGAATCGTAAGTTTCTTTAACTTATATTTAACTTGGTCATGTTTTACGAATTTAGCAAGCATTAAACTATTGCATGAAAATTATGTGTAAAATTTCCATCAACTTTACTATCAGGGCTTTTAGGACGATCTTTTGTCCGAAAATGAAATAGAGATTTCCAACGAGTTTCTTCAAATTTTCAATTTTTGCACTTACATCCCTTTGCTTCTCCCTGCATCGTATTAGAAATACATTGCTAATAAGATAAGCTTGTATTTTGACAACTTCTTAATGATAAAATCTTTTGCGAAGTCTCCCTTAAACATCACAGAAAATTTCAATTATTCTCCTAAATCGTATGAAATAACACTGAAATCACTACGAATTTTGCTAACTAAATCCTACCAACACTCATTGATTAATGAAAACTATTTAAAAAAGAGAAAGAGAGAGAGAAAATAAAGGAAATAAAAGTGATTAAGAAAAAAAATTTTGCTACGTTTTAAACAAAAAAAAAAAAAAAATAGTTATAATTCAAACAATTACATTTAGTTAAAAAAATGTGTGTGTGTGTATATATATATATATATATATATATACATATATATATATATATATATATATATATATATATATATATATATAATATATATATATATATATATATATATATATATATATATATATATTATATATATATATATATATATATATATATATATATATATCCTTCATATAAGTTCACTTTTTTCTGCTTTACAGATGCTGTACGACAGAATCGATGCCGCAAAAGCGCAGAAGATAAGAATGTCGAATGGAGTATTTACACTATTCCTCAACCATGCACTGTTGGAACAAAAAAATTGAAAAAAGATCAAATATGAATGTTTCTTGAAGAATATAATGTATAATAATTTTTGTCATTTAATATTTATTTATTTTGTATTTCGCTGCATTTTGCACATGCTTACTTAATCTCCTGCTACATATTGTTTGGTTAAATTTAGATTTTATTATTGGGAAACATTTATTATGAGTGCTTGGACTTGAGTGAAGTAATTTATTGATTATGACTTCGTTAGTTTTTGATATCGTATTGTATTGTATTATATGACTGATGGATTTATATTTGCGGATTTTCGAGTCTATTAAATATCTGTTTTATTAAATTTATGTATTCTCAAATTTAAAATTCACCAAACAAGTTCTCTTACTTGTCTAAAAATAAAGTTTTTAAATGTTTAATTTTGTCAAGCAGTTGATTTATGAAACAATTTAGTTTCAGTCTTTCATCTTGTTTAATTTATAATTCTCTAATCTCGAAATTCGTTTTCAATGCAAATGGCTTGTATTGTACTGGGTTCAACTGTATATCTTTTATTTTTCGAAACTTAATGTCATAAAAAAAATTGCATGTAATATAATGTATATCATATAGTAATATTTTTTATTTAAATTTTATTCATTGCACACGTTAGCAATAAACTTGTTAATTATATTTTACTTGCTGTCGAGTTTTAGTGTTGCACTATATATTTTTCTTCCTTCCTTTTTTTGCGACATTTTTTGTCTATTACCGATTTGTGCAGTAGATATATGTGTTTGAAGTATTCCTAGAGCAAAGGTTTCATATTTAACTCTTTATTTAATAGAGGAATATTCAAAAAAATCTGATATGGACCCTCACACTACTTCCTTTTACGTGTAAATTTCTTAGTAGATGCCTTAAGAGTTAAAATAGTGCTTGGAGTGAGCAAGATAACAATTCAAGCATTCACACCCCTAGTTTGCCACGAAACAATGCAAAAAAATGTTTTACAATGAATAATTTTCTAAATATCTCCGATTTTAACTTCATTCAGTGGATTCTTCGCAGAATATCGCCAATAGCGCCAAATTGAGCCCAAATTCAAAAAATAATTCTTTTCGCCAACTTGGCGATTTGTCGCCAAGTTGGCGTCAAACACTTGGCGACCAAAAGCTTGGCGATATATCGTCAAGTGGTCGCACCAATTCATATCACTTATCTGCATTTTAATTAACAGTGATTTACCCCCAAAAGGAGGAAAAACACCCCATTGGGAACATTCGAATGCAACCACAAGGGGAAGTGCACAACTAGACGCCTCTCATCGTCTATATTCCAATCTAGAAGCTTCTATGGTGGATAGTTTTTGAGTTATGCGACATACATACGCACATACATACGTACATACAGACGTTACGAGAAAATTCGTCGTAATTAACTCAGGGGTAGTTGAAAAGGATTTTTCGACTGGTTATATGTTGGTAGGTATAGATATGCACGTGCTGAAAGGTCGAGAAAACTACTCAATATTCATTCGGGGGTGAGCAAAATCAAAATTTAGACCCAAGATTGAGTGATTTTTTTTTTTTTTTTTGCGATCACAATGCATTCTTTACTACGTAAAAGGAAGTAAAAAAGCCTTTCTGATGTTCATGGAAAATTTCTACATAATGCACGTTTGTTACAACGAACTTTCAAAGAGGGCTTTCAAAAGCTACAGCACATATTAGCGTTAAAGACACGCTTGATAGTAACGTCATTTCAACGGAAAGCGTTAATTTTTTTAACGTTGAAAAAAAAGCATAAGCCACGAAATATATTAGCGTTAAAAACAGGATTGATACTAACGCAATTACAACGGATGGCATTAACGGTTTTTCAACGTTGAAAAAATGGTTGAAAAATAGCATAAACAATAAGACATATTAGCGTTAAAAACACGTTTGATACAAACGTCATTTTAACGGTAGGCGTTACCGTTTTTTCAACGTCGGAAAAAAAGGTTGAAAATTAGCATAAACAACGAGACATAGTAGCGTTGGAAACACGTTTGACACCAACGTTGTTTCAACGGAAAGTGTTACGTTATTTGAAGGTTGAAACATTTGGTTGAAAAACAGCATAATCAACGAGACCTATTAGCGTTGAAAACACGTTTGATACTAACGTTGTTTCAACGGATGGCCTAACGGATTTTCAACGTTTAAATAACGTTAAAACAACGAATGTGTGCTACTTGGGTATGCACCTTGCCTCCACACATAGCATATATGTACAAAGAGATGCAAAAAACTTATAGTTTTTGAGCTACGGGAATCAGGGCCGTGCGCCGTGCTTAGGGGGTGGCAAACTATGCCGCCGCACAGGGCCGCTAAAATATGTTGAAATTTAGGGCCGCTAAAATAATATAAGAGAGTAAAATATTTTCGTGTGTGCGTGGGGGAAAAAGAACTTTTTCTTCAAGCCATTTTCTTGCTTTCAAAATATATAAAATACAAACGGCTCTATGGCCAATTCTTCAACAGAGACAAATTCATATTTTTGGCATACTGCAGCAAATATAAGTCTTGTTTTCTGTTTCTACTCAGCGATATGACATTCTAATGCGGTAGGTTAAAAAATTTATTGCTAAGCCTTTATCTGACTCGTAATGGCAATACCAAGTAGGAAGTATCAAAGCTAGTAGATTTCGAATTGGCGCATATTTATGATGAAATAGTTGAAATATTGGAAATTGCAACTGAGTCAAAATGTGTAATTGAAGCAACAGCTCTTGCAAGGGGTATTAAAATTTTCAAATTTCTCACCTCTTTATTTACAAGATACGATTTGCTGTTCAAATTAATTTCGTTAGCAAAGCAGTGCAAAAATCTACTATGAACTTAACTACTACTAATATGCTCAGTTAATAGAAAAAATGCTTAATTTTTTACCAAAGTTCAGAGAAACTGACTTTAAAATTCTCAAGGGCGAATCTAGAAGTTTCTATTTTTTTACGTACCCTTTGCTACATACCGTGGTTTACATATGTTAAGTTCAAAAATTTCAGTCTTTAATTTCGGAACACTTCCGGAGTGTAACCTGAATCCTCCCTTTCCCTGATATCATCGAAGTCATCTAAATTTACGTTTTTTTTTTTTTTTTTTTTTTTTTTTTTTTTTTTTTTTTTTAACTTCAATACCGAAAAATTGTGGGGAGAGAATTTTTGGGGTTGTATCCCCCAACTTCTATCCTCCTGACATCATCAGAGATTGTCTAAAAATTGCGTTTTTTTTTTTTTTTTTTTGGAATTTTAATTTCAAAACATCTTCCGGGAAGAGTTTCGAACAACACATCTGTCCCAAATGTCATCAAAGATTGGATGCAATTGCTCCCCTTCCATTTCATTTTTGCCTTTAATTCCAAAACATTTCCAAAGAGAGGAGCCCTCACCCCAACGAAACCAACGAAAACATAATCAAAGATCGCCTAAAATTCCATTTTTTAAGATTCAGTATCGAAAAGTTTCAAATGTAGTAACCTTCACTTCAAGGGAAGGATTGCTCTCACTTTGGTTCAATCCTAAAGTTCTAAAATTTTAGCGAAAGATTTAGCTCTCGAATTGGAAATGAATACTAATGAAATTTCTTTTCCTCCTGTGCCATCTCTTCGTAGAAAGAGTGTTAAACAAACAGTTTTCTTCGAATCAAATGGTGAACTAATAGACGATCCGGAAAGAAATTATTTCATACATTTTTTAACACTCTTCTTGATAGAGCTATTATGTCCACTGAGGAGCGTTTTCAACAAATAAAAAAATTCAACAAGAAATTTGGACTTTTTTGCAAATATTCTAGCATTAAAAGCTTTGGAAAAGCATGACTTCATAACCAATTGCAATAACTTGCCGTTGGAGATAGACAATGTGAATGGAACTGATTTATACACAGAGTTAAAGTTCATATAAAATTAATCTCAGAAACTTTAATTTCAATACTAGATACACTTAAATATTTGTTTAGGAAGTTTCCAAAATGCTTTACTAAATGTTATCATTGCTTTACGAATTTTACTAACTTCTAGTTACAGTTGTAGGCAGAACCTTCATTCTAAGAGATTAAATTAATTAAAGCGTATTTAAGATCAATTGCGACTAATGTCCGTCTTAGGGCTCTAGCACTAACATCGATTGAAAATGATATATGTATTTCTTTAAATTTTTCAGAATGTTTTTTAGAATTTTTTTTTCCTCTTTTTTTTTTTTTTTTTGTCTTTATTTTTTCAAAAACAATGTTTCTGGTAATTTTTGTGATGCCGAAGTCTTTATTTTTTACTAAATTCACATAATATAGCAATTTTATAATAAACTGTTAAAACAATTAGCGATTTTTATGTGCTGGGATTGTTGCGGCACGTTCGCCCTCCTTAATCTACTGGCGTAAAAATTGAATCAGTTTTTGTACCCTCTAAGGTCTACCTGTGGATCATTTTTTTCTTTTCGTTCATTACTTCTCGAGCAGTCACATTTAATGAGAAAAAAGTTCCATTGCTCCACACCGTTTGAAATGTTCACACACCAATTGAACCAGCACCTGTACCCGCTAGGGCCTACCTGTGGACAAATTTTTATTTGATTCCGCCTGTTACCTGCTGAGATATAGCAGTCACCCAAGTGCAGAAAACGTTCCATTGCGCCACCCCAATTGGAGGAAATCGCTAACCATGCTGTAGTACACCAGTTCACGTGGGGTCATTATAACTGCTTATCTTATTATAACTGCTACGTCTAGGTTAGGGTATTAGATTAATTGGTGGGATAAGCTTTTTAATTTAAGCCAATACCAAAATAAATAATAGCAACTATAAACTTAATCGTTAATAAAATAAAGAAGCTAATTTCGGGGCTTAATTTATGCAAGTGTTGAATTGTTAAAAAACTTTTTGAAACTTTAAAAATAATCCAGTAAATATTATCACAGTAACTTTTAACCCTCCCCGCCCAATAATTTTCTTGATTCAAGTCAGGGGCGGCAAATAAGGGGGGCAAGAGGGGGCGGTCGCACCCCCAAATATTTTTCTCAGAATGTTAAGAAAACGGGCAAATTCAATTTATGTATATGGGCGATTCTCTGTAAACTGGTAATTGGCTGTCCGGACTGAGTATTTTAAAAATAATAAAGTGTAATAAAGTAATTATTGCTCTTAATACAAGTAAAGCATTAATAATTTGTAGCCCAATTGTATTTGGAGTGATAACAATTTAATTTTTTTTTTCTAGAAATTACCTAAGCGCCAAAAACACATTCCCCTGGCTGTCCCAATCCCATAGTCTAACTGTTAAAGATAGTATTTCAAAAAACCTATTAACACTACATAAATTTGGCAATTAATATTCAAAAATAGAATAATGAAGCTATATTTTTCTTATGAAATAAGGTATAAATATGTATTTCTAAAACTTAAAATTGTCGTGTAACTTCTGTCCGGAGTTTTTTCAAACAGTCCCCTGCAACAAATTCAAAGCTGTAATATGAAAAATCTATAACTTTTGCAAATTCTTTTTGGCATGAAGTTTAAAGTAATCAGTGTGAATTTGCCGAAATCGCCGAGAACGGTGTTGAAACGCTACTTTGCTTAGTTTGAGAGCCACATTTGTGATGAAAGTATGCATCAGGGTCGTTGCGGAAACAGTCCTCTGGGAAGTGATTTTATTAATGTCAATTCATTTAATTATAAAACATATTAGTTATTATGTCCACGATTTGTGCCTAAATTTATATGTAGTCTCGTAACTAATTATGTTCCAATAGTTTTGCAGATATTACGCAACAAAGAGCAAAAACACAGTCACCTGGCACAGTCCCCTGCCTAGTTATACTAGGCGGGGGACTTACCCCCTATCATGATCATGATTTATCAGAAAAACACAAACTTCAATTGGCCCTCTTTCAAACCAAAGTAATAGATTCATTTTCTGAGCAATAGTATTATAATTATACGAACATTTCAAAAAACCGTGCCCGGACAGATTTTGTGTGAAAAATGACGAGTTTACAGAGAATCGCCCATAACACAAATCAAAGATCACGTGCAAAAGGAACTAAAAATCTTGTCACAATTTTCAACAAAATTGATAAAACTCATCCTTAAACATATTCTCAAGATTGTTTCTAACAAAAGGAATCTGAAAAATATGCTCTACACGGGACAAGAAAGGATTTTCAACTTTAGTTGTTTGGAAAATAGCACAAGACACTGGAAATCGATAGAAAAAAACTCTTCTTTTTTACTCCAAACATTGCAGATTAAAACTTGGCTAAAACTTAAGAACTAATTTCCCTTTCAGACATTTTGCGTGATAACTGATTGCAAAATAATTTTAAAGTTTAGTCATAAAATTAAATTTTTTACTAACTCCAATTTTTCTTAATAATAAATACAATTTAAGACATCGTTCTTTTAACCAATAGGTATTTTTTTCCACACTGAGGAATTTCATATTTAACAAACTTGCCTCCTCAAACGAAATGTTGAAATGCCGCCCCTGATTCAAGTCATCAATTCAAAAACCGTTTCTTAAAGCTTTTTTGCTCCATTGGTAAAAAAATAACTTCAGAACTTCACCTTTTTGATTCATATATCATTTGCTTCATAACCTTTATTTTTTTCAATATTAGTTAATGTCTTAGTTTGATCTAAGTTTTTTCTTTAGTCTAACACACATTTAAAATAAATGTTATTTAAATTCCGTATACAAACTACAGGACTTAATGCATATGCAAAAAAATTTTTGTACAATTTTCACCTAAATTTTCATTTTACCCACCCTCAAAAGTACATTCAGCTGTATTTCTGCTCATCTGCAAGTGAATGTGTACCACTCAATGTATGGGCAGCCGAAATATCCATTTTGAAAATCACCGAGTGAAGTAATGTGAGTTTTCTCGAGAAGTCTGTATGTATACGTTAGTATGTGTGTAAGTTGTGTATTTCAAAAACTATATACTGTAGAAGGTTAAAGTTTTGTGTACAAGGTATGTGCAGTATCTTGTTATGCTCCTCCTTTTGGCAGCTGGGAGATATATTCTCAAAATGACAATAAAAATGAGTTGCTGAATTCTTCGTTCATGCGATGTAATGGCGTACGGTTCAAAACAATTAAAATGTTACAGCTTACTCAATTTTGATGGTACAGAAAAAATAATGGTATTTTTGTAATCAGTAAAGCATTTCCAACTGTATATGATATAGGGGGAGGGGGGTTGAATTTGAAATTTAAAAAGCGTCGTCTTTCGTAGGTCTTTCTAATTTTTTTTTGCGATGTTCTTCTGGTGATTGTGATTATCACTGTGGTTCACCATGTTATTCCCTATTAATGTTATTCTTGCTGTGCACAAACGGTTTGTGCACTTCCAATGAGACGTGTCATTTTTTACGTGAATGTATTCGGAACATATAATCTTTGCATACTAATAGTTTTCCTCCTCTTTCTGAATCAACAAAACCGAACTCGATTTTAGTGCTGGCTGCACTTGCAGTATGGAAGAAAGATATCAAAAATGGTGATATCCGCAGTGCCATCGCCCCCAGGGGATAGTAGGGGAT
>JAXGGA010019685.1:0-19611 GCA_038373865.1 Uloborus plumipes
GTTCTATTCGCATATTGCATCAAATAATGTTCTTAACGTTGATCTCAGTGCCATCTAAAGTTAAAAAAGGATTTCTTCAGGATTTCTTGGGGCCCCTTTAAGACCCCGGCGCCCCTACGTTGCCTATTTAGTAATCCGGCCCACAACGTAACACATACCATTGACAAGGAGCATATATACCTACAGCCATGAAACCAACTTCGTACAGTTTGAGTCAAAATTGTGGTGCCTGTAGTCGAATGAAAGTGGTGTTAAGGAATATATATATATTCCGTAAAATGGGGTGAATCGGAACACTTTTCAGATTTGATTGCAAAAAAAGCAGTTAAAAGATTTTTTTTTAATTTGGTTTTTTGGGTAAAAACTTCGGTCTTGCTTTACTTTTGATATTCCAAGCAAAGACAAATCCTTTTGAACAATTATTATTAAAATATATAGGAAATTATGGGTGTTCCGAATCACCCCGCTGATAGGGGTCAATCGGAACACATGTTAAAATTTTTATTTTTTCCCTTTAACCTGTAATAGGTCTCACAAACATGAGTAATATTGATGGGGGAGAATAAGAACAGATAATTACTGTCAAATAAATGTATAATTTCAATACCAGTAAACGTTTATAATTTGTCAAAATTCAAAATAATTTTAAACTTATGAAAAATGAAAAGTAATTTTAAGAAATGCTTTTGAATTGAAATACAAAGATTTAACATGAATGTAAGTCACTCATGTAGTCTACAAATATGTACTTGTCCTTAAAACTAGCAATTGTGACTTGGGTTAAGTTTTTTCATAACATCTCCTGGGATAAACTCTGCTTTTTCTTTAGTTTCTTGAAATCTCTGGGTTTCGGGGATTGTCCTGAAAGATTTTTTCACTTATTCATCACTGTCTGTGTGCTGGACTTTTACTACATAAAGTCTATGTGACTTTCCCCTTCGTATTTTAAGTGAAAAAAAGTCTCCTTTAGAAAAAATCTTTTGAAATCTGCAACTTTTTGTTATTCTAAGATCTAGTTGCTCACCAGAAGGGATAAACAGTAATAAATCCTTGTCCTTATCTTGATTAGAAGAATTGGGGTTAGAATCTTGATTTATCAAACAGTTTCCTTCAAATAAGTTTGAATTGGAACATCAGAACTTCAGCAAATTTTTTTCCTATGGCATTTTTCAGAATTCTTCATTTTTATGACGCAATTTATAAAAAATGTAAATTCTAATGTAGTATTCTGTTGTTCCGATACATGTATAGTTGAAACATACCACTCTTAGTTTTTAAATATAAGAAGTTTTGTTCATACATATGAAGTTTTGCAGTCTATGAAAACGTGATGTTTTCTAGCATTCCACGTGCAGCCCTCCTCAGAAGCCAGTAGCGTAGCCAGATTGACGAAAGTAATTTTTTCCTACTTCCTATGATCTTACCTTTCTTTTAAAAAATCCATGGCGAAAAATACCCAATAGTATATTTATGAAGAATTTCTTTGTACGGTCGGGAAGTTTTGTTCCGATTGACCCCACAGTACATTTTTAGGAATTTTATTTCTAATCAGTCGAGGCGAAACCCCCCGCTTTTAGTTTTAAGTTTTTGTTCTTATGTACTGCAGACTCGCATTGGTGCTGTTTTGCCCAATGGAGATCTGTAGACTGCATATTTTTCACTTCTCCTAATGTGCCATTTTCTATTTCATTATTACTATTTGTTTGTATTATTATATACTTGGCTTTTTAGTTTAGCTGCTTTGCGCATCTATGGGCTTTTGGTGTAGTCTCTTCGTCTTTCTTCTTACAATTCTGATATTTTATATATATATATATATATATATATAAAAATATCAGAATTGTAAGAAGAAAGACGAAGAGTAAGAGACGAGAGTAATCTGTAGACTGCATATTTTGAACTTAACATCCTCTTTATAGTTTATATTTAAATTTGTTGGTCTTTCGACCACTCTTGAATCCCCCACGGCTGATGAGCTCTGGATTCAACCTTTCTCCTTTCACTTCTCCTAATGTGCCATTTTCTATTTCACTTTTACTATTTGTTTGTATTATTATTATATACTTGGCTTTTTAGTTTAGCTGCTTTGCGCATCTATGGGCTTTGGTGTGGTCTCTTCGTCTTTCTTCTTACAATTCTGATATTTTATATATATACAGGGTGTTCCAAGTTAACCGTCATGACCTTTATTTCCTCAACCGTTCGTCCTAGATGTATACTTCCATTTGCAAAATTGCTCGAAATGAGGAGGAGAGTTAAGATATGGAAAGTTTGAAGCGACAAAATAATTGGTTTAGAAATTAAAAAAAAAAAAAAAAACTTTTTATAAGGGCTCCGGGCCCCCAAACTTATATTTAGAGAAATAATCTCAATTGAAAAATAATACTAACACAAAAAAATGACATTTGTGCGATCAAAATCCATGGAGAAATGAAACATGAGAAACTTTATGACTTATACCACTTTACACTAGCGTTATTTTAAGTGATTTTGGGGGCCATATACACACGAAATTCGCACCATTCAGAGTTCTTCAAGAACAAAATATTGTTACAAATCTTGTAAATCGCTGTTGTTTTTCCTGCCTTGCATCATTTTCACTAGTTTTGGTTTTATCTGGCGACATGTTGCAAAAGTATCTGAAGATATCACTTTTATCACTTGTATACCGGCCTTGTAACACTTTGTAGTTTTTACACTTGCCCCACATTTAATAAGCATGAAGACATTTTCGCGTGGTTTTTATTTTTATTACTAGAAGTTTCTTGAATGGATTATTTAAGTTATGAATGAACAGAATACTCCAGATTTTGCTAGAATGTTGTCGAGATTTCGTTCCGAGTATAAATACCTGGCCTTGAACACAGTCAGTTAGTTGTTTTCAGATTTGATTTCTGGTGACTCGTTTTATTCGCTATTCGCTTGGGCGAATGTTTGTTTTGCTTTTGTAATTTCTTAATTACTGCTCACGTTAGATACGTGGTGCTGAGTTACTGTTGAGAGTACAGTGTACTGTTTGCTACCTAATTGCTGGATGTTTAGCAATTGTTTCCTGCTCCTTTTGTAAATAAGTGTACATACTTGTAAATAAATTTATAGTTACTTCCTCAAGATTGGAATGCTCATTTAAGAAAATTGAAGGTGCTACGGACTCGTTACAATTTTGGCGCCCAACGTGGGGCATCTTCAAGGATTTTCTTAGAATTGTCTGTGAACTTGGACTTTTCTTCCTGAGGACTTTTTGACTTCGGAATTTTATGGTGATTACTCGAGCAATGGAGGAACAACTGAAACAACTCCTTGATGCGATCAACGCTGTTAAAAGTGACATGACTGCGAATCAAGAACAATTAAAAAATGACATGGCTGCGAATCAAGAACAATTAAAAAATGATCTGGCTAACAATCAAGGACAATTAAAGAATGAGCTGTCTACTAATCAAGAACAATTAAAAAATGATCTAGATGAAGAAATTAAAAGCGATCTAACGTCAATGAAAAGGTTGGTGGAAAGTAAATTTACCAATATGGAAAATAAAGTGGAGGCTCTAGAAGAAAAAGTTGACAGTGTTGAGAATCGAATCACCACAGTAGAAAACCATATGGAAAAGAAAATTAAAGAACTTGAATCGAAGTTATCAGCATCCGGCAACAACTCAAGTGACTGTGTAGCTGCAGCTGGAACTTCTCGTCCATCCATTAAACTGGCCACATTTGACGGGAAGACCTCGTGGAATATTTACAAGAAGCAGTTCCTCATCGTTGCAGAAGCAAACCCCTGGGACTCTTCAACGAAGGCCTGTCACCTTGCAGCCTCGCTGAGAGGAGATGCAGCTGATATACTACAGACCTTCCCAGAGGACAAGCACCGTGACTTCGAAGCCTTATCATCGGCCTTGGAACTTCGCTTTGGCGAAGCATGCCAAAAAGAATTCAGCCAACTCCAGCTGAAATCCCGACTCCAGAGGGCTGGAGAGACTTTGCAAGTGTTTGCAGCAGACGTTGAGAGACTTTCCCATCTCGCCTTCTCGAACTGTCCTTCGGATGTTCGCGATAGCCTGGCCCTGAACTACTTCATAGACGGAGTGTGGGCGGCTCTCCGGATGGCGGACATCAAAGATCTTAAATCCGGTCTGGTCTACGCAATGAAGTTCGAGGCTGCACATGCACAGCAAACATCCCGCAAGGATCGCCATTCAATCAGGGGCGTGGAAGTGAGTGCCCAGGATTCAAACTCAACTCGTCTCTCGGAAGTTGAGCGACAAATCAAAGAGATCTTGGGGACCCTGAAGAAGACTCGCAAAGACCAAAGTAGACAACCACTGAAGTGCTGGAAATGTGGCGGTGAGGGCCACGTAAAAAAGAACTGCGAAGCCCGAGAAAGAGCACCTCTCCCTCTCCAGCTCAGGAAAACTAAACAATGGCAATCTTGCGGGGCGGAGGTCGCCAAATTGGAATGAGCCCCACAGTGGCGTAGCAAGAACAAAATTAAGACTGGGCGAATAAAATTTGCGAGGCCCCGAGAGATTGATTCCAGTTCAAGCTATTCAACTATTCTGTGTAAAAAACAATAATAATAAAAAAAGAAAACTTTCTCGTACTTGTTGTCAATCATAAAAATTAAAATATTATACATTTTCAAAAATATTTGTGATAGAAACATACAATATGAAATATTTACATACATTTTGGGGTAGATTGAACTACGTTAAAATGCTTGATATATTTAATTTTTTGACACAATATTTTGATGAGCTATGATCTTATAAAACTGCAAATAATACTTATTCATCCTGAATTTTATTGATATTACGCTGTAAAAGATCGGCTGTGCATTAGGGTGTATCACGATTTTTTTTTTGGAAATTCAAAATTTCAAGTTGATAAAATATTGTCACTATATTCACATTGTTAACAAAAAATAAATTTTGAAATTGAAAAATGTTTGATCTGCCGGGAGTATCTTGAAGTTTCAAGTTTTTTAGTAAAAACGTTGATATTTTTAAAAATATAAATTATGTGCAATGCAAAAATAATTATTGAAGTGCAAAAATGGACTACTTAAGGAGTAATCTATCAATAAAAAATGCATTGGAGCTAAAATTTAACTTTTAGGTTTCCAGAAATAGTTATGAAAAACCTCACATTTTTGCTAGTCAGTCATATTTTTAGAATATGCTGCTGAATAATTTTTATTCTGCTGAATAATTTTTATTATTGTATTAATAGAACAAACATTGCAGTACTGCGCTTTGAAATAGAGAGATTGGTCCATTTTTCCACAAAAATAATTATTTTGCTTTATAATTTTTACATTTTTTATAAAGAATTATCGTTTTTACAAAAAATTTGAAATTTCAAGGTAATCCCGGTAGACCTAAATGTTTTTCAATTTCAAATATTTCTTTTAGTAACAATGAATATAGTGACAACTTTTTATCAACTTGAAATTTTGAATTTTCAAAAAAAAAAAAAATCCATAATATACCCTATGGGTAAATATTCTAAAAATATGACTGACTAGCAAAAATGTGAGGTTTTTCATGACTATTTCTGGAAACTTAAAAGATAAATTTTAGCTCCAATGCATTTTTTATTGATAGATTACTTCTTAAATAGTCCATTTTCGCACTCAAATAATAATTTTTGCTTTACACATAATTTCTACATTTTTGTAAAAAAATCGTCGTTTTTTCTAAAAAACTTGAAACGTCAAGGTAGTCCCGGCAGACCTAAATAATTTTCAATTTCAAAATGAATTTTTTTGGTAACTATGAGAATGTAGTGACAACTTTTTATCAACTTAAAATTTTGGATTTCCAAAAAAAATTTTCGTGATACACCCTACTGGGCATGTGTTGGAGTAAAACGTCTTGAGAAGCAAACTTAGAATTTCTGGGTCTTAACAAATGAGCCATCAGACTTGTTATTTGGAAAGATGAGGACATTAAAAAGATAAAGAAAATTTTCTTCCAACAGATGTTCAAATATAGATTTTTTGACTAGAAAGAAGTTCAAGAAGGAAGCCAAATACTATAATTTGCTTTTAGCTTTCAAATGCTAGCTCTAATCAGTTACTTTTGTGAACTAGGAATTTTAAGCTAAATATAATCAAAACAAAGGCTCTATAATTGATTCTAAAGAACCTCTATTTTCATTCAACGGTGGTAGTTCTGTTGAGACAATGTAGGTCTGCTTCCTGAATTTCAGTACAAAGTGTTTGGTGGTACATCACTTACAATGTGGAAAGTCGAGAATAATATTTCTTTTATTGGAAAAGTTAGAAAATTGATTTATCAAGAGCAACTATCACAGAGGAAGAAAATATAATCTTAAATTTAAAAAAAAGAAAGAGTTTTGAAGGATTTAGTTCCAAAATGCCTGAGTTTGAAGGGCTCTTCAATAAAAAAAATCTTAAGTGAAGGAGTTTTGGCGGAGCGTACAAACCCTGATACTTCTGAAATATTAATTTTAATAACGCAACAAGCATGATAAGGTCAAGATAAAATCTGGCGCAGAGAGGGGACAAACATTCCCCAGAGGCCTTGCATTCAACATTATTGGCAATCTTAAGGGCTCTTTTGACCAAAACACTCTTCCAGACGGTAATTCTGACTGTGGGTAACATAAACGAAGCATTCTTTTTGACGATTTTCGTCATAATATTGGAAGCATTCATGTGTCAAACATTAAAATTTCTGACGGAGGGCCTGCATTTCTCCCTCCTCTCACCCCAAACATGTGGGAATTTTACTAAGATGAAATAAATGAAAATCACTATAAATGATCTTCTGGTTATGCTTTTCGTGTTGATTTCGGAAAACTTCATGTTTAAAAGAGCAAGTGTCTAGCAAAATGAGGGAAGGGGGGCCTCTCGACTCAACGCTTTTACTACTGGGTTTCCATGTATTCAACCTCACAATTTCAGCTATTGGCTAAATCAATTTTAACTATTTGGGGGCCCCTAAAAAGCTGGGGACTGGTCAGTAATCAGGCTTTGTAGACCACACCTCTCGGGCCTTTCTTTAAATCAGGCCCTGAGTGTAAAAAAATGCTTTTTTTAGCTACAGTTGGTAATTTCTAAAACCAATGTATCCGTGTTTTCGATTATAGTCTGTTTTGGGGGTCCTATGCATCTATGGCATTGCCTTCAAAAAAAAAAAGTGAAACTTTGTTCTTCTGGCCACGTTGGGGGGCGGGGGCGCTCCAGATGTTCTTTAATTGAATGCAGATAAAGATTCAGACAAAACTGTGACAGTAAACAAGATAGCACCCCGAAAATTCGGAAAAACTTGGATCGGACAGAAGTTCGAAACGAGACCTCTTCGTTTGTTTTAATTTTTGACGAGAAAAAATAGTGTTTTCAACTGTATGATTCGGGAATACCTTGTAAAAAATTTTCTCGGAACAAAGTTCGAATGGAGAAAAATTCGGGGCAAAGTAGAGATGCGAGGCCCCGGGAAGCGCGAGGCCCTGGGCGGTCGCCCGATTCGCCCACCCCTTCCTAAATGGAATCCTCCTGGAGCCCCATCCCAAAGTTTTCCAGATTTCCTTAAGAAGTAGCGGCTGCAATGGACTCTTCATTTACGCATATGTGAATGTGTTTTCCTGCGAAATGATTGTGGACACAGGAGCCAACGTTACCATCATTAGTACTAATATGGCTCGTCAATTTGGACTCAAGATCTTATGGACGCCGCCCTGCGTTACTCTCCAAACTGTGACAGGTGACAAAATCGAGATTGAAGGAAAAGTGAACTTAGAAATAATGTTCGGGAGCGCCACTTACCATCACACGGCATTCGTCGCTGACATTGCAGATCCCTTCATTCTCGGACTGGACTTTTTGAGAAAATTTGATTTTTCTATCGACTTTAAGAATAATGAGCTGCACTCGATGAGAGAAGACAAAGCAATTTTCAATGCTGAAAATAACTTAAAATCCGCTCATCAAATAATAGCCCAAACAGATTTATTGATTCCCTCTAGATCAGAAGTACTAATACCTGGCTCCATCAAGGAAAACAACAGCTTTAAATTCGGCCTCATTGTATCCTAATCAGAATAATAGCCCAAAAGGAGTACTGGTGGCATCTACGCTTGTGGACCTTTCAAGGAATGCAGTTCCTGTGAGAGTCGCCAATGTAAGTGAAAGACCGAGAAATATTAAGAAAGGAGAAGTGTTGGCAACTTGTACTCCCGTAAACTGCATCATTAGAAGAATTGATTCCTCTGAGACTGTGTCTTGACTGTGTCCGTGACTTCGAAATTAATTGGGAGTGCACCAGTATAGAAGGATCAAAGATACGCTGCGGAAAAATTGGTGGACAACTTCAAGCAGGTGTTTTCATCTACATCCGAAGATGTTGGTCGCACGAGTTTAACGCAGCATAGGATCGACACTGGAGATCATCCCCCTATCAAGCAGCATCCAAGACGACTATCGTTCGCCAAGAAGGAAGAGGTTGAGATCCTCTTGAAAGAGATGCAGGAGAATGACGTCATCGAACCCTCATCCAGTCCTTGGGCATCCCCTATCGTCTTGGTCCGAAAGAAAGACGGCTCAACCAGATTTTGTGTTAATTACCGACGCCTGAATGACATCACCAAGAAGGACAGTTACCCTCTTCCACGGATCGATGACACTCTGGACACCCTTTCCGGACACAAGTGGTTTTCGACCCTGGATTTAAAGAGCGGCTACTGGCAGGTGGAGATACACCCCGACGACCGAGAGAAGACGGCGTTTACAACCGGACAAGGCTTGTGGCAGTTTAAAGTGATGCCGTTCGGCCTCTGCAATGCACCAGCCACGTTCGAGCGTCTTATGGAGTCAGTGTTACGAGGACTGTCTTATGAATCCTGTCTTGTCTACTTGGACGACATTATCATCATAGGACGCAGTTTTGAGGAACATTTATCTAATCTTAGGAAGGTGCTGCAAAAGCTTAAGGAAGCCGACCTGAAGTTAAGCCGTCCAAATGAAATTTGTTCCGCCGTGAGGTGAACTACCTTGGTCACATTATCTCTTCTGGGGGTGTACGAACCGATCCAGATAAGGTATCCGCAGTCAAGAATTGGAGCCGCCCCGAAAATGTCCATCAGCTGCGAAGTTTCCTGGGGCTCTGCACGTAGGGGAGAGTGGTAATGAATGGGCCACTTTTTGGTTTTGAATTTTTGTAATTTTTTCTAACACTTTGTTTTAACTCTAAATTGGTGTTTTAGTTACTTTACTTATCTTGCTATCTAAAAAAGTCATAAAAGTTGGATTAGCACCTGTCTATAATGAATTATAATAGAAAACAAAAATTTTGAAATTTGGCCCATTCAACCCCACCTATGGGGTTGAATGGGCCATCGAAGGTAATGAATGGGCCACTAAATGAATTCAATGAAAACATGTGGATTTAATCTTTTATTTGCTGAATATGACAAAATAAATGTGGTACTTGACATGATGATACAAAATCATACTGAAATTAAAATTATATAAACATAAAAACTGATGCAATTAAAATAGAACTGATGCATACCAATTGTAGCAGAAAAATAACTAAATAATGAGATTGTAAGAACTAAATAACATCAAATATATATATATAAAAAAATAACAGATAATACGCACTATGACTTAATAAAATTTATATATTTCAAAAATAATATTAAAAATCACTTTCAAAAACTTCATCTTCATTTTCAAACTTGTCAAAATTCAATTTTTTTTTTAAATTTACTAGACATCGGGAATAAGAAATATCTAACTTAAGTTACCAAGAAAGAAAATGAAATTGTACTGTGAGGAATATAATATGAAGGAGAGAGGGGGGCTTTTTCAAGCCACGCACTGCGACCAGATTTCTATTGTACTATAGGAATATAATATAGATCTGCAAATTATATTTAGAAGTTACTACAAACCTATTTTGACGACAGTAATCTTAATCTACCTATGACAGTCAGTTGTGTTTCATATTAATGCGAAAATCCAAAGAAAAGAAAGAAAAACAATATTTAGGTGGCCCATTCATTACCATGACATAGTGGCCCATTCAGCCCCACCTATACTTTTGGAATACATTTAGGTTTTTTGAGTACATTGAATTTAGATAACATCAAAATAATCTTAAGATTAGTTTATAGATATGGAAAGACTAGCTTATACATATGTATGCAGTGAAATACTTGGTACATTTTAGCTAGGAAATGTTTTGCTAAAATGGGAAAAACTTACTTTTCAGTCAGATTCTTGACCATGCCACTCTAGTTTGAAATTGGCTCAGCGCAAACGAATGAAAATTGGATGAGTTTAGTAGAGCAAACAGCTACATCTATTGGTGGCATCAAAAAAAAATTCATGCAAATACTTTTTCATATTTTGTTAGTGGCCCATTCATTACCATGGCCCATTCATTACCACTCTCCCCTACTACAGGAAGTTTGTGAAGGGTTTTTCCAACATTGCACGACCTTTGCATAAGCTGACGGAGAGTAAACAAAATTTTGAATGATCCAAAGAATGCGAGGATGCATTTCTACAGCTGAAGGAGGCTTTAACATCAACGCCTATTCTCTCTTATCCTCAGCCTGAAAAATCCTTCATACTTGACACTGATGCGAGCCACGAGAGCGTTGGAGCTGTTTTTTATCTCAAGAAATAGACGGTAACGAACATGTCATCGCCTACTGGAGCAAATGCTTATTCAAGTCGGAGCAAAATTATTGTGTCACGAGAAAGGAATTGCTCGCCATAGTTAAGGCTGTAGAACATTTCCATCATTACCTCTACCGCCGTAAATTCCTGCTCCGGACCGATCATGCCTCTTTAACATGGCTTTTGAATTTCAAGAATCCAAAGGGCCAGGTAGCCAGGTGGATACAGCGGCTCCAGGAATATGACATCGAGATTAAGCACCGAAAAGGTTTGTCACACGGTAATGCTGACGCATTATCAAGAAGACCTTGTTCCGAGAACTGCCATTATTGCACCCGAATAGAGAAACAGTACGGGACGACAATCCCTACTGCCTGTCAAGTTACTGCTACTTCATCATCTTCAGATCCTGATCCATGGAGTGACGACCAAGTAAGAAAAGATCAGCTTGAAGACCCAGACCTAAAGCCTATCATAGAGTTAATGGAAAAGGACAGTCGGCGACCTAGTTGGCAAGACGTTTCTATCTACAGTCCTGCAACGAAAAGATACTGGGCTCTATGGAAATCTCTCCATTTGCGAAATGGCGTCCTGTATCGGAAATGGGAATCTGACGATGGTAAAGCATTCAAATGGCAGTTACTCCTTCCCAGATCAAGAATTCCAGACGTTCTAAAGGAATTGCACAGTAGTCCGACTGGAGGACACTTTGGTATCTTGAAAACCCTCCACAAGGTTCGAGAGCGCTTCTTCTGGAGCAAGGCGAAGGATGACGTGGAGAAGTGGTGTCCTTCTTGTGACGCCTGTGCTGCCCGTAAAAGACCGAAGAGAAGAAGCCGCGGGAAGCTACATCTTTACAACGTAGGAGCTCCTTTCGAACGAATCGGGATCGACATTCTTGGTCCTCTACCGAAAACTACTGATGGGAACAAATACATCCTAGTTTCCATTGACTATTTTACCAAGTGGCCCGAAGCATATTGTATTCCGGATCAAGAAGCTACCACTGTAGCAGAGACTCTAGTCCAGCATTGGATCTCGAGATATGGGACACCTTTGCAGATCCATTCCGATCAGGGAAGAAACTTCATCTCTGCTGTGTTTAAGGACCTATGTAATATTTTCAAAATTGAGAAAACTCGAACGACACCACTGCACCCACAATCGGACGGCATAGTGGAGAGATTTAACAGGACAATCCCAAATAATCTCTCGCTTATGGTTTCCAAAAATCAAGAGGATTGGGACAAGAAACTTCCTCTGTTCCTGCTAGCCTATCGTAGTGCTGTCCACGAGACCACCGGGTATTCCCCATCACAGATGCTCTTCGGCCGAGAGCTTTGGCTACCTTGTGATCTCGTCTTCGGTCTCCTTCCAGATGCGCCTTCATCGTCTGAGGAGTACGTCCAGGATCTCCAGACCCGGTTGGAAGACGTTCATCACTTCGCACGGGAGCGAATCAACATCGCGACGGAGAAAATGAAGACCCGATACGACACAAGGTCCACTGGCTATGACTTTCAAGAAGATGACAAGGTATGGCTATGGAATCCCATCCGACGTAAAGGTCTATCACCCAAATTGCAGTCGCATTGGGATGGACCCTACACTAGGGTGTCCCAAAAAAACCGAAAATCGGAATTTTGTAACGCATACCCTCTTATTTTTTTTTCCTTTTGCATCAAAACAATTGTAAAAAAAGTTTCATGCAATTTGAACAACGGTAACCCGTGCCGACTTGCGTCCGAAAGTGCGAACTAGCCCTTGTTCACTACGCCAAATCGAAAAAAAACTTTTTTCTGAAATTCAAAATTTCATACTGATAAAACGCTTCCCCTAGATCCTAACATGTCCCAAAAAATCATTTATCCAAATAAAAAAATTTTAAGTTACCCCAAACGAGGCTTAAAATTCATAATTTTCTTCAAAAAATAGTTTTTTTTCTATGTATTTTGTAAACAACGAAAGATAAATTTTAAGAAATTATCAAGATGAAAAATATGAAGCATAAAGTATTTAATTAGAGCTAAATATAAGTTTTTTCTCTCATTTTATATTTATTTCTAGCTTAAATTACTCAAAATTAAGGTTTTTTCAAGTTTTAAGTTAAACTTTTCCCCTTTAAATACCACATTCTTTTACAAATGAAGTTAAAAACCAACGTAAATAATGCACAAATTGGGTAGAAAGTACAGCATGTACGCAGTACATGCTGTACTTTCTACCTAATTTGTGCATTATTTACGTTGGTTTTTAATTTCAATTATATTTCAGCAGAAAGCTTATTTGATCATTTTTCATGTGGGGCAAAGTGAAATAGTTAAGTTTACTTGCCTACTTCAAAAGGAACAAATTGGAATTTTGTTCTAAAAATTTTTGTAGGGTGAGTTCTGGTAAGTGCGTCCACGGGGTAAGTGCGTCCAGTGGGAATTATATGAACACTGTCTTGAAATGGCTTCTGCAACACATCGACTATGTTAGATAACTGTCTAATGATAATTTCAATAGGTAGAATTCAGGCCTGGATTTAATAGACGAAACACAATCAGGGATAACTTAAATGTCTTCAAAAAAACTCTTAAGTAAAGATTGAGAAGGTTTTGTTTCAGTTTCTCTTGTAGTCATACCAAGCAATTGAAGTCAAGAAATGCAAGTTGTTTCTTTTAAGTAATAGCTACTAATAACATACATGGGGTATTTTGATCAAATACTCTAACTAAAATTTGTTTATATGACGGTACGCACTTTCCCTTTCTTTAAAGTAAGGTGGGGGCAAGTGCGTACCACTATCATGAGGCATATGCGTACTATTATGCGGAGCAAGTGCGTACCATTATGATGAGGCAAGTGTCTTCCATTACGTGGAAAATCCGACTCTCGTAATTCACCTTTACTTTTGCTAATAACTCTTTTATAAACCGATTATAAATCCGACGTCATTTCCATCAAATATTTATATTAACATTGAATGCGGCATAAGATTTCAATTTTATTCATTACCTCTGAAATATATTGGCTTTTAGATATCAGTTAGTAAATTTTTCGTTGAAAATAGCGATCATGAGCTATACTTAATTTAAACCAGAATGACAAATGAAGCAATGAAATTAAGTGAAACACTAAATAAGGAACCAACTGATTCAAAAAACGAAGGTGGAGTAATGAATAAATTATACTTAAGAAAATTAAAGAACACCTTGTGAAAAACTATTTGAATGTACAAGAAAAAAAAAAGTACAAGTATCATATCATAATCAATTATTCTCCTTTTTTTTTTTTTTTTTTTTTTGCTCTTTAGTTTGTGTTTTTTCTTACTGCTGCTGATTCTAATAAGAAAAATATTTTAAAACCGTATTTATTCAAAAAAAAAAAGAAAAAAAAACGAATCGTTCACTCAATTCACCTAACGATCTACCATACAAATAGAATTACAGAAAATCACAGGGGTACGCACTTACAACAAAGCTATTGGACGCACATGTCTCATCTTACATTTAAGAAGGAGTAAGTGCGAACCCTTTCTTAAACACAGACTGATTAATGTATTTAACCAAAATAAACTATGTAGACTATGAGTGATTATTACTAAATGAAAACAACTTACATTTGCTTACTTGGTCTTATTAAAAGGACAGAGGAAGAATCACAGACACAACTATCTCAATCTTCAAATCACAGTTGTTCGCAAGACACGTGGAATATCACTGATAGCGTATCATCCATGCAAGCAAGTGCTGATCTCTAGTATTAGGAATTATCCCAAGGCAACTACCTAACATATTTAATATGTGCCAGAAGTTTTTTACTGCTCATATTCACATAATTTAAGGTGGACGCACTTACCCCGCTAGGTAGGGAAAGTGCGTACCTTAGAATAGGTGTCATAAACCAGGTCACAAAACCTATGCTTATGGTTTATTTGACATATTATATGCTTGAAAATCTTAGTAAAGGATCTGGAAAGAAAACTAAAAAAAAATTGTGAGTGTACAAGATTTTTCAACAGAGCAGCATCCCTGAGAACATGAACTTTGCAAAAAAGGGTACGCACTTACCAGAACTCACCCTACATAAAAAAGGAATAATGTTTTTTTGATAATACTTTCGTTGAAATATTATTTTTCATCTTTGGCAGTTATTTTGAACTTTAAAAAAATGCGCAAAAATTTTTACTTCAAAAAAACATGGGGCAAAGTGAAAAATAAAATATTTTTGTTATGAAAATTTTTCAATTCGATGATTAATAGTAATTGTCATCAAATGAATGCGTAAATAAACGAAAAAATAATTATTAACGAAAAATAAACGAATGAGCAAGTAAATGAATAATTAAATTAATTAATGTGTGAGAAAAAATAAATTAGTGAATAAAATAGAGAACGAATAAGAAAATGAGTTAATGAATGAGTAAATACCGTAAAATTGGGTGTATAGGAACAGCGGGGTCAATCGGAACAAAACTTCCCGACCGTACAACGAAATTCTTCATAAATAAACTATTGGGTATTTTTCACCATGAATTTTTTTCTTAGTAAGGTAAGATCATAGGGAGTAGGAAAAAATTACTTTTGTCAATCTGGCAACGCTATTGGCTTCTAAGGAGGGCTGCACGTGGAACGCTAGAAAACATCACATTTCCATAGACTGCAAAACTTCATATGCAAGATCAAACCTTCTTATATTTAAAAACTAAGAGTGGTATGTTTCAATTATACATGTATCTGAACAACAGAATACCGCATTAGAATTTACATTTTTTATAAATTGTGTCATAAAAATGAAGAATTCTGAAAAATGGCATAGAAAAAAAATTTGCGGGGTGAATCGGAACACTTAGTTCTGTTGTTCCAATTCAAACTTATTTGAAGGAAACTGTTTGAAAAATCAAGATTCTAACCCCAATTCTTCTAATCAAGACAAGGACAAGGTTTTATTACTGTTTATCCCTTCTCGTGAGCAACTAGATCTTAGAATGACAAACAGTTGCAGATTTCAAAAGATTTTTTCTCCAGGAGACTTCTTTTTACTTAAAATACGAGGGGGAAAGTCACATAGACTTTATGTAGTAAAAATCCAGCACACAGACAGTGATGAATAAGCGTAAAAAGCTTTCAGGACAATCCCCGAAACCCAGAGATTTCAAGAAACTAAAGAAAAGGCAGAGTTCATCCCAGGAGATGTTATGAAAAAACTTAAGCCAAGTCACAATTGCTAGTTTTAAGGACAAGTACATATTTGTGGACGACATGAGTGACTTCCATTCATGTTAAATCTTTGTATTTCAATTCAAAAGCATTTCTTAAAATTACTTTTCATTTTTCATAAGTTCAAAATTATTTTGAATTTTGACAAATTATACACGTTTACTGGTATTGAAATTATGCATTTATTTGACAGTAATTATCTGTTCTTATTCTCCCCCATCAATATTACTCATTTTGTGAGACCTATTACAGGTTAAATTGAAAAAAAAATAAAAATTTTAACAAGTGTTCCGATTGACCCCTATCAGCGGGGTGATTCGGAACACCCATAATTTCCTATATATTTTAATAATAATTTTTCAAAATGCTTTGTCTTCGCTTGGAATATCAAAAGTAAAGCAAGACCGAAGTTTTTACCCAAAAAATCAAATTAAAAAAAAATCTTTTAACTACTTTTTTTACAATCAAAGCTGAAAAGTGTTCCGATTAACCCCATTTTACGGTAATTAAGTAAAAGAATGTAAATGAATTAATAAATGAAGAAATACGTGAGTGATTTAATAAATGAATGAATAAGTACACGAAATGAACTATTTCACTTTGCCCCATCCACTTTGACCTGCGTGCACTTGACAAATTACATTGAACATTAAAAATAAAAAAATACCTAATTTTAACTAAATGAGGACTACACTGGATATCAGTAGTTCTCAATTAATACTTTGGATGATAATTTAAAAAATCTTATCCTTTTATAATAACAAGAAATATTTTTGAAAAACCACGAATATTACAATAAAGGTATCAAATTTTTAAAATGGCTTGTATAATTTTTTCGTTGATTTTTGGAGCTACTTATTTTTTGACAGGAATTAACTATCTGTCTAGGAACTTAGTTAAAATATTGCTAGATAGGTTACACTGCAAGCCGGGAAAATATTTCACCATTTCACTTTGCCACGCATTCCCCTACTACATTTTTTTTTTATTATTCATCTGCAAATGCTGTTTTGAAAGTTTGTTCTTCAGTGATTTTGGGACTTGATATTTTCTTTAAGTGTATCTGCAATTTAAAATTCACAAATGATGCAATAAATAAATAGAAAAAAATCTAATATTTAGAGAAATATATAAATTTTATGCCTCGTGCTGGGAACCTAATTTCTTTAAAAAATTTGAATAAATGTTTGTTTAATATCAATATGATTGTCGAAAATGTTTATTGTAATTTCAAAAATTACAAATTATGCCGACTTGTGCTTGAAAGTGTAAACTAGTACTTGTGTACTGAGCCGAATCGAAAAAAATGGGGGGAGGAAGTAACTAATTGTTTAATTAGTTACTTCCTCATATCGCGCATTTGTTACCTGTTATTTTATTATTTTGCAGAGAAAACAATTGATAAGTTCATATCATTTAAAAGATAGCCTTTGCTTACTAGGCTCAAAATTGATGATAGTTTTCTCAATGAGAGTCCTTCTCTATGGGCGAATAACACTTAATTCCTTGAAGGAAAAAGGATGGTCTCAGTGTTTAGACCAGTAAATGATACAGCTGAAAGAGCTGTAAAAATGATGCAGGACTGTCATGGTTTGCTAACAGTTGATGAGGAGCAAAAACAATTTTTGTTGTGTTGCGTCCAAGAGCACCGAAATATATACTCTGACTGCAATAAACAAACATTAAAACGATAGTATGTTTAGTAATGTTTATTGTACTGTAATATTGTAGTAAATATATGTTGTAAATAAATCGTTGTCATAGTTTTATTTATTTTTTTTTTTCAATTTATTTATTTTAACTATTTATTTATTTTAAATTACAGATACATTTAAAGAAAATATCAAGTTCCAAAATCACTAAAGAACATACTTTCAGATGAATAATTAAAAAAATGTAGTAGTATTTAAAATGGAAAAATTTAACTTAAAACTTGAAAAAACCTTAATTTTGAGTAATTTCCGGGAGAAATAAATATAAAATGAGAGAAAAAACTTATATTTAGCTCTAATTATATACTTTATGCTTCATATTTTTCATCTTGATAATTTCTTAAAATTTATCTTTCGTTGTTTACAAAATACATAGAAAAAAAGCTATTTTTTGAAGAAAATTATGAATTTTAAGCCTCGTTTGGGGTACCTAAATATTTTTTAATTTGGATAAATGATTTTTTGGGACATGTTGGGATCTAGGGAAGCGTTTTATCAACATGAAATTTTGAATTTCCGAAAAAAGTTTTTTTCGATTTGGCCTAGTGAAAAAGGGCTAGTTCGCACTTTCGGACGCAAGTCGGCACGGGTTACCGTTGTTCAAATTGCATGAAACTTTTTTTACAATTGTTTTGATGTAAAAGGAAAAAAATAAGAGGGTATGCGTTACAAAATTCCGACTTTCGGTTTTTTGGGGACACCCTACCCTACACAGTCCTCCACCGGCTGAACGACGTCGTAGTGAAGATCCAGAAGTCATCACATTCAAAACCTAGGGTTGTCCATTATGATCGGCTAGCCCCATACTATGGCCATAGTTCGTAAAGTAAATCTAAAGCTACCATGGTAATTTGTTCGTAAATTTTGTAAATAACTTTTGCCGTTAATTGTTTGTAATATTACTTCATCAACGTTATTATTTCTTTCATGTTCTCATTATTATTGTTTATTATGTTTATGATTGGTCATCATGTAATGTGTGCATCTGTAAGTTTTCCCTTGCTTCCTTTCTGGGGATTGTACTGCCCGCGACGTGCAGTCCTTGGGAAGGGGGCAATGTTACAAATCTTGTAAATAGTTGTTGTTTTTCCTGCCTTGCATCATTTTCATTAGTTTTGGTTTTATCTGACGTCATGTTGCAAAAGTATCTGAAGATATCACCTTTATCACTTGTATACCGGCCTCGTAACACTTTGTAGTTTTTACACTTGCCCCACATTTAATAAGCATGAAGACATTTTCGCGTGGTTTTTCTTTTTATTACTAGAAGTTTCTTGAATGGATTGTTTAAGTTATGAATGAACAGAATACTCCAGATTTTGCTAGAATGTTGTCGAGATTTCGTTCCGAGTATAAATAGCTGGCCTTGAACACAGTCAGTTAGTTCTTTTCAGATTTTGATTTCTGGAGACTCGTTTTCATTTGCTTATGCGAATGGTTGTTTTGCTTTTGTAATTGCTTAATTACTGTTCACGTTAGATACGTGGTGCTGAGTTACTGTTGAGAGTACAGTGTACTGTTTGCTACCTAATTGCTGGATGTTAGCAATTGTTTCCTGCTCCTATTGTAAATAAGTGTACATACTTGTAAATAAATTTCTAGTTATTTCCTCAAGATTGGAATGCTCATTTAAAGAAAGTTGAAGGTGCTACGGACTCGTTACAATATTCTTTATTTTCCTAAAATATATTTAACTTTAAAAAGTTATTCAACATGGGAAATTAAAATACGAAAAAAGTTGAATAAGAAAGAATGAAAATGTCTTGCTGAATTCGAGAATATAAATTTAACCGACTGTATAGTGATTGCTTGAAAATAACGTAATCCTTTCACTGCAGAATACAAATCGGCTTAACTAGATGCATTTCGTTAAGGTTTGAAGTTACGATGTACACTACGGAACAGTATGTAGAAATGGTGTTGCTTTACGGACAATGTAATCGCAATGTATATTATTCTTAGATTCTACATATTTCGTGTGTTTAATATCTTTGTATAAAATTGTATAATACTTTACCTTGTCTTGTTATGTTTTGTAGTCTCG
>JAXGGA010019686.1:0-19611 GCA_038373865.1 Uloborus plumipes
TCTGTTACAATTATTATCATATAAGATAGTCTTTTCAACTCAAAATTCTTCCTCATGATAAAGCATAATAGAAATTTATATTCAATTAAAAATATGTACGTATTGAACATTTGAAGCCAGAATGCATTCAATAATTAATAAAATATTTATTAACAATATGTTCGTTTAAATATTACATTTCGTTATATTTGTTCAAAAAAACTTTAGTTTTAAAATAAAAGCTATATAAATATACTGCATTTAGTATTTTTCAATGATTTCTAGCTTTGAAACTTTGAACAATGGTAATGGTTCTTATGTGCACAAGGGCAGATGTGCAACTATTATGCATCCTGAATTACTTTCTTTTAAAATTTTATATTTTTTGAAATTTATAGGTACACAATTTCAGTTTTTTTAAAGAGATGCATTAATCTATCAACATATATTAACTTATTATGTATTTCATTGATCAAGATTCTAAACAACAAAATCAGGATATAGTAAAACAAATAAGTAATAGTTAATACATAACTTAAAGCTACATCTTACTTATTTATTTTTGTATAAATCAAAATATGAGGAAGGGGTCCAGTCCATTAGTAGCACACATCCACCCAAGATCCGCATTTTAAGTATTTAGGGGAAGACCGCCTATATTGGACCACTGCTTAAATTGGACCTTGGGCTTAAAATCCAGTACAGAGATCTGTGCTACACTTTAACAGTAGAAATATAAAGTTTTAGGGAAAAAATCAATTTGTATGAAGTTTCACCAATCTTCGAACTGTTTAGCGCGAGTTACGGCTTGATTTGTGTTGAAAACGTGCGAAATCTTATTTTGCCGACTTGTTTCTAGAAGGATAACTCAAAAACTTGTAAGTTGCGGTAAAATGCTGTTACAGTATTATAATCCGTGTTTAATAAGGATTGCATCAATGTATTTACATGCGCGATTGTGATAGTTTTTGATAGAGCAATGAGCTGAAGAATAAAAAATGGCGTGTTTTCCTTTATTGGACCGAAAAAATTTTCCTTTATTGGACCGGTGGTCCAATTTCAGCATAGGATTTTAAACAAGACTTTTTATTAATCGTAACATAAAATAAACGACTGGTCTCATTTAATAGCGTAGTTAAAATTATTTTAAGCATGCTTTAACACTTATTCACGATATTCATTTGAACTTTTTTATCAAGCATATTTTTATCAAGCAGAAGTTGCAACTTCTTAAAATTTATGTTTTTCTTCTCTTCATCCATTAAGCTACAGTTTCAGGTTGTTAAACATAGTTATTAACTTAAATAAAATTTACGCTGGTTTACCGAGAGAAAAATATGAAATTCTTCGATGTTTTCGAAACGATTTTAAACGGAAACATTTCATATGCCACTAAAATGTTTAATGTAGATGAAGCCGGTCTTTTCAGTGTCCAAAATCCCCAAAATATATTGAGGTATAGAGGTAAACATCAGGTTGGAGCAGTAATGAGTGGTGAACGTGGTAGAAACACACTGGTTATTTGCTGCATGAGTGCAACAGAATTGCAAGCTCCCTATGCTTATTTTCAAAAGATTACGTTCCATGAATGAACTTATCATAAAAGCTTCCCTGGTGAGCAATATGTTTGTTCAACAAAAAAGACTGGATCACAAACGATAATTCACACAATTGATACAACATTTCATCAAAACTGTTAAGCCAAGAATGTAAAAAGAATGTCTTTCTATTAATGTATTATGCACAGCATTAACATAAATAACATTGATGCAATAAACTTGTCAAACGAGAACGATTTAATAATGCTTTCTCTTTAAGCACATCATGCACGTAGATGTGTTCTTTATTCAGTCTGCCTTTTTATTTAAGTCGAGTATATGATACATCCATTCGAGAACATCTAATGAAATCCATTATCTAATAATGCATAGAACTGTTTGGTAACTCTTATGGGCAAACCGCAATCAAGGCTATGGCAAATACTGTGAGTTGATTCCAAAGAACAAGAGTTTGGCCTGTCAATTGACATATGCTTAATGACATTGACTTGGCTACAGCAGAATTAGAGGAAAGTAGTCCAGATAAAACTACTCAAAGTGAACAGGTTACATGTTCGGTGTAAGTTGTACACCATGTACAAAAACTAGCAACGACTTAAATAAGTGCAAGTTCAGCAGAATCGGCGGATGGTTTTCATCAAAACATGATTGCCAACTCTAACTTTGATTTTGCAAAGCCGGCTCATATATCACCTTTGCCTAAAAAATAGAAAGAACAAAAAGGAAGGCTATCTCAGCAATTATTCTAAAGCCATATAAAAGAGGCATAGATCAGAAAAAGTCATGCAAGAAGAAGCAAGAAACTGCACAAAACAATTGTTATTGCAATATTTGTCATAGAGATGAAGTGCAAAACATGATTAAGAGAATGAAATGCCTTCGGCGAGTTTATCAATAGTGCCTAAGTGAGGCCGAAGTAAAAGAAATTCTACTGCAAAACCTGGAAAAAAGCTGTATAGTTCAAACATAAATTATTCTAGGATTTCTTGGTACGGTCCAATTTAGGAAGCGCATGGTTCAATTTAGGGGCTTATATTCCTAAATTGGACTTTTGCAACTTTTTATAAGATAATTTTTTTAAAAATAATTTTCATATTTTCAGAAAATATAAGCTCCTAGGGCTGTTGCTGATTAAATTTATCTTACGATGCTCTATTTTGCATTTCTGTTTTGCTTCACATTGAGCGACACAGACCTCCTGTTCTTAGGGGGTCCAATATAGGCGGTCTTCCCCTATAATTACAAAAGAATAAATTCTGATTAGTTGATTAACTTTAAAAAAGATTCGTCATTTATTCTTGAATTAATAGAATAATACCTGCTCATTTGTCACACAACTTAGAATTATGACGCAAAAAAACCAATGTCTCAGCATTTTTAGGCAGAATCCTGCTTCTTTTCTTCTCGTATACATTACCAGCTTCGGAAAATGTTCTTTTACTGTATACACTGCTACCTGGAGCAGATAAGTAGCGTTTGGCCAATTCTGATAATCCTGGAAAAATTGTCTTATTTTCCATCCACCAATTCAGTGGGCAATTTTTCCTATTTAAGAGTGGCTTGTTCATGTACAGTTCTAGCTCTTTTTCTTTAGGCAACGAAAGTTCTATTACTTGTGATTCATTGCTTGTAATTTCCAAAACTCAACCTTGGAATGAATAGTTTCTTTGAACTTGTGACATTATTAAATAATCTCTTAAAATAAATACCAAATGAAAGCCAAGTAAAAAAGAATGCATGATACTATTTTTTCAACTTCACCAAAAACTGAAGCATTTTGCATTAAGAATATTAAGATATTTATAATATATAACACAACGTAAATAGTAGTAGATTGGGTAGTTCTATGGTATAATACATGATCATATCAGTTGTTTTATTATAAAACATCAACTGAACTGCAGACTGAGCTTTTCATGTTCCAAGTAGAGCTTCCTACTACTAATTTGCAATACAAAAATAGTAATGTCGTCTTTTCTTATACTAGCAGTACAAAGCAAAACAAAACAAGAAAACTTTTAATTAGTGAAATTAATTTAAGAATGACTCAGTAAACTGAAATTGTTGCGTAATACTAAGAACATTAAAATAAAGACAACCAAAATAAAAATAAACTTTAATTAATGAAATCAATTTAAAAATGCTACAGTAAGCTGAAAATATTGTGTAACGCTAAGAATTAAGAATATTAAAACATATGGAGAAAAGTAAAAAACTCTACGCATTTATTATGCATTTAATCCAAAAACTTCAATATGTGCGCCAGGCGAAGCTTCGGCCATTAGTTGACCGAAGCTTCGGTATTCGGCGCTTCGGCCAAATGCCGCTTCGTTCCATCTCTAATATACACGTATATATATTGGGGGTGGGGGGAATTTGAACAATCGAATGTTCTAAGATTAGCTAGTGCAAAACTGCAACTTAAAAGTTTAATTGCAATTTAAGCAAGTTCTTTTTTGATAGGCACGTGAGGGTGGAAAACAATTATAATTAAAGAGCTGGAAAAACGTTGAGAATTATTCGAGATATAAAAAACATTGAGAGTATGAGCAGCGATTAAAGAAATATAATTTGTAGGCTTCAAAGATGTCGGCTAATGGCAAGTAAGCAAAGAAAAGTTATTCTAATAAGATAAATTAAATACTGTCAGAATAAACATGTAAAAATTGGTTAAATTGTAGCTAAAGTTGTACTATAAGGAGGTTTTGACTTTTGAAATTCGCAATAGTTAGTGTAAATGCACTACACTAACTCTAAATTTAGAAACATGAGATGTAATTCTTTTAAAATCGGATTAATTTAAGAATATTAATTCTGAGATATCCTGTTTTTAACCACCACCTCTTCGTCACGTAGTTTTTCGTGTTAAAAATTCTAAACTGCAAATGAAAGAAAAAGTCACCTACCCTACTTTTGTAGTAAAAATTCAGTAATTTTCTCTTGCAAGGAGCAACACTTCGTTCCATATCCTGAATCATCAACAACTCCAATTCAATCAAAGCAAGACTCCCAACCATTCGGATTCAACTAACACCTCTCCTGTCGGTAAAAATGGATTGCCATTTTGCAATGTCGTCGGGAAGGGATTACGATTGTCGAAATGTCGTATGAACTTTTTGAATAATAAATTAATGCAAAAATAAATAATAAAATCTTCTGAATAATTATTCGTTATCCGTAGCGCGACAGCCCAAGGTGGACCAAGGCCTTTTGCACTAGTCGTCTCCAGATTAATCTTGTAAAAAAATTTTTGAAACGTTCCTGGAAAAAAATGGGCAACTGATGTGCCTAATTTCTGCTAGTAATATGTCTGAAAAATATGAGGGAAGTTTTCCGCTAAAAGTTCAGTAACTTTCCTGAAGAATTCAGAACCCTTCCATATAAAAGATCAATAAAATATTAAGGCAATAAATAGGGAACTTTCCAAAGAAACAGGTTTGTGATAACAGTTCGACACTTTCCTGTTTCACCAGGAAAGTGCTCCTGGGACAGTGTAGCAAATATGGCTGGAGCGAAGGCAGAAATTGCAGGCAAATAGCTAAGCAGCCTATTTGTTTGCAATTACAGTATCCAGAGACTGCATATGCTCTTATTTTGGGGCAAAGACAAGCTGGACAAGACGTAATCGAGCTGAAGGAAAAACATTTAATAAAGACGTTGGATGTACCTTCTAACTGGTAGTTAAACATATTTTTCACAATAGTGAGAAGTTCGCAACTTCTATTAATTCTATTAATCGTTACCCGGAAATGTTCTGTGACGTTTCTGAATTTTTTACAGTGTATTTGCAGTTAAACTCTTTCAATTCCCCTACCTAAGGACAAAGTAGGGGAATTGAAAGAGTTAAGGAAAAGGAAAAGAATTAGGTTCTGGTATAACTTCTTCCTTCCTCCTTCTTTAGCTGATCCCTTTCTTTATTTTTTTCTCATGACATATTTAGCTCGTTTAGTTTTCCATAGTGAAATTTTCAGTATACGTATATTCAATTACTTTTATTTGTCTGAAAAACAGTCCGTAAATTCTACAGTCCTGGAAAAATCTTTTAACATTTTAGATTGAGGTAACGCGCGCGCAAAACTTATAACATTTTGAACTCATGTGGTATTTTGCAGTGATATCTTTGGTCCTTTTTCCTATGTGATTTTATTTTTATTTTATCGTGTCTCCTGAATCTCTTGATATATATTTTTTTTTACTTTCATTTTTACATAGTTTTCGAAATACTGGTTCATTGCACAATATCTGTTTCTTTTAAATTGTCATTTCTTTGAAACATATAACAGGGGCCTATATGTACTTTTCATCTCTTTGCAGTGATTTTCGTAGTGATACTTTGATTCAAAAAATTTTAATATGTCATCAGTCTTTACAAAACCATGTTCATTCATCTATTTTTTTCATTTACTATACATACATTTTTCTCCTCTCGTTCAAAAAAATCTGAAGCCTAATTTTAGCAGCCCTTATTTAGGTATTCTTGATGCGTAATAGAAAGTGTCAGATATTTCAAAATGATTCTTTCAAATTGTAGGGTTGGTTCGGGTAAGTGGGCCACTGGGGTAAGTGGGCCACCCCCTTAAAACTGATATGCGCATATGATTTTAGTACTTTTGTGTACTGATTATGTTATATTTCATCACAATGATTGGTTTTGCATATATTTGGGTTTCATGGAACTTTTTTTGGATCATATAATTTATATCAAAAAAAATGTTCAAAAAAAATTTTTTGGCGAGTTCGAGCAACATTTTTCAAAGAAGTGTTTCAATGTTAATTTTTATTATTTTCTCTATGTTCATCAAGTTTTTTTGTAGAGTTTAACCTGAAGTACACATTGCAATAAGAATTTTTATGCAAAGTATTATTAATAAGTGTTTAAGGGGAGGGGTCCCACTTACCCCTTGGTTTTTCTCAGTTAGGGTAAGTGGGCCAACTCACTATGGTGTAAAAGTGGCCCCCCTTATAATAACGATGATTTCAAAATGAAAAGCAGTTCTGATGAATCAATTTCTGAGATGAAATGTAAGATAATGATGCAGACCTAGAAGGAATTGATTCTTTAGCTGCAAAAGCTGGTTACTATGTATTTGGGAGACTTGCATGAGAGAAAAATATAAAGTATTATGAAGTTCTTACTTTACAATATGATACAAAAAAAAAAAAATGCTTCTACATTTGATAGAAAGAATAGAAATAGCTACACTTTTTATTGGTTTGATGTAAGTGATGTTAGAATTATAACTGAGGATAAAATGATAATGTCTCTCTCTCAACAAACTTCAAACAGACGCTGCCATTAAGTGTTTCCATTTTTTTCAACCTATATATTCTTTCTTATTTGACCAAAATTGATCTTAATCGACTCTATTATGTTTGTTCAACACTAATTTATATGTAAAAACAAATATATGCCTTTTAATGAATTTCACAGACACAATTGTTTTGTATTCTGCTTTATAATTTTCGGTCATACGCATTTCAATGTAAGTAGATATCTCGTTAATGGATATGTTACGGCCAAAGCCCGAAGTCGGCCAGTTCGCGAAGTGGCCGGCCACTTCGCGAAATGGCCAATATCGCCTCAAAATGACCGGCCAAAGTCCGAAATTTCCTTGATTTCGGGCTTTGGCCAGCCAGTTCGCGAACTGGCTAGAGGCGATCGGCCAAAGTTAGAAAAAAAAGGTAGTGACACATTTTGTGTGTCATGACCTTTTTACATGTCACATTTTGTGCTTGTTTACCATAACGCTAAAGATAATCCCATTATATCTGTCACAGAGCAGGGGCGGATACAGAAATAGTTTTTATGGGGACCCAGAAAAGTAAAAGTGCTTCCCCCCTACATTTTTTATAAAAAAAATCTCACAAAGTTCCTTTAAATTAAAAAAAAGGGGGGGGGTGAAAAAAATATTTTAATATTTTAAGCCGATCAACTATTAAACCAGTGGTTCCTAGCATGGGGGCGATTGCTCCTGAAGGGCGATTGGACTCCTCAAAGGGGCGGTAAATTCTTAAAGGGCAATGAGTATTTAGAAGAGAAAAAAAAGTAGAAATAAAACTAGCGAAAACCACAATTGTAAACATGTACGAAACCGGTTGTTCAGAGTTGATCGGGGTGTCTTGAGCTAGGTGGCGTCTTCGGATGACATTAATTAACGAATAAATTAATTAAAAACCTTTAATACATTTTTTGCGCTTTTTGAATTCGAATAAAACTAATTGAACTTAAAATTAAAGTTTAAGAGCTTCCTCCTTGCACCTAAAATGAACCTTAGGAAGTATTTCGTCATTTATTGCTAATTTTATAAACTTTCAAGTTGTCAATTTGTTTTAGTTCAAATTTTCAGTTTCAACGATTTTAGTTCCTCTGAGTCTAGTGTAGAAAAGAAAATAATATTTCTTGAAAAATGTACTTCTGTTTTTTGAAAAGTACGTCGAAAATTTTGGATGTTTCCCTTCAAATGCTTCAGTTATATATCAGCTCACTTTGTGAAAGGAAAAAAGAATAAAGGTATTTTTATTTCTTTATTAATATTTTTAGTTTAAAAATGATTGGTTATAATTGCTTTATTGAGTACATTTTACTTCAACTTAAAGTTAGGTTTTTATATTTTTAATAATATCCGTGTTCACTAGAGTCAACTTATTGTTTTTAGAGGAAGGGGGGGGGGGAGGCGATAAGTGTCAGTCAGCGTCTTGAAGGGGGCGATGAGCTCAAAAAGGTTGGGAAACACTATTAAAAATTATGTCAAATTATACAATATTATTTAACCTAATTAGTAAATGAGGCACGGTATTATTTAAACAATTGTCAATATGATTTAAAACAAAAAATTATCAAAACGAAATCGTCACCTTTTTCCATCGCAGATGAATGAATGAATGAATCGTGATATATATTATGTACCATTGATTTAGCAAACCCTGAGTATTCTTTTACCCTGTCTAACCCCTGATTGCTGTATTATTCCCATAGCAAACCAAAGTGATGTTATTCAAATATGCTGTACATGAGCTTTTTTTAAAGACATAGTTCAAAAATTTTTACAAATGTTATATGGAGAAATTAAAAAGCAATTGAACATTAAACATAGTAAAGTTATTTTGATCCCTTTGGAAGTCCTCCACCCCCCTAAAAGCCGCTACAGCCACAGAGTAGTTTTTGGGAGATATCCGCACTCTTAGGCACCTAGGATCGCCCATCAGAAAAAAGGCTAAGGTGGGTAGTAGCGTGAAGATCTCACACCAAAAAACTCATGGTCTCTTATGAAAATTTCCTCTTCCTTGGAGAAAACAAACTAACAAACAAAAAAATAATCACATTATCTACTGAATTAGTTTATTACAGAAAATTATGACTATCATCATTTGACAAAAAAAAAAAAAAAAAATGTTATGGCATTACGAATATTGCACAAGAGTTTGTTATTTTTACATCTGCAGCAATTTGTTTAGCACTTGTCAGTGCAACTGCATCGAACAGCAAGCACATCGCACATTGGCCAGGGAGTTCCGGCCACTTCGCGAAGTGGCCGGCCAAAGTCGCATATACGCAATTCATTTCCAGTACATCGGACTTTGGCCACACGCGCCGACCAATGCGCGAAATGGCCGGCCAATTCGCGAAGTGGCCGGACTTCGGGCTTTGGCCGTAACAGATACATTTACAAAAAAGTATTTCCTACTAAAATGCTACATACTTTATCAGGTAGGACATGCAAACAGATATGCTTACTTTAAATATAAATAAAGGGGGGTGGCCCACTTACCCTTTCCTAGAGATTAGTGGGCCACCCACGTCATTTTTTAAAGAATACGAGAGTTACAGGGGCGTAGGAACCGGGGGAGCTGGGATAGCTTTGGATCCTCCTAGATTTTTTTACACCAGCTCAGCTCCCCGGAAAAAATTCTTTACCACAACATTTTGTAGCACATTATTTTCCTCAAACCTGATTTTAAATGCTTTGATCTACTTTTCCTAAGAAATTCAGGCAATGTCACCAAAAATCGTCATAAGTCATCTTTTAAAGGTACTATTTGGAATTTTTTCCGTTAGAGAAGTTTGAGATTACCTATTTCTCAGCAAATATTTCATCTAAAACTAAGTTCCTATTAAAAGTACAAAGTATAGTTAAACTTGTCTTTCTGAGGAAAGAGATATGGGCAATGTTTTTAAATTCCTTTTATTCACAAAAAGTTTATTTGGACATTTTTAACTTAATAATTAACAATGTATGGAAAGGGGCTAAAAGTGTGCCTTACCCCATCCCCCCCCCCTCTCCCCAGAAGGCACAAAGATCCGGCATTGCGCCTGGCTCCCCCTGTTTTTCAAAGTTCCTACGCCACTGGCTCAAGTGTCTATAGAACTAATTCAAAATTGAAATTTTTAGAAGTTGTAAAATGAAGACGGGATGTTTACGCAATTTTAAGCATTCTTCTTGCTTCCGCGCATTCTAATGCAAACCTATAAGCTTTTTTATGAATCCAACTCGCCAAGATTAAGCGTTCGAAAGCTCTACGAATCGGCAATAGACATATGTTACATAGTTATTAGGGAGCTGTATATTATTTCCGTCTTTGTAAAAACTGAAATTTCATCGAACTCATGACGCTGCTGAAAACGTACGCTCACTTCAGAGTTAAAAACCTTTAAATTTTTTTTTAGGAAATAATGCTGAACTTTTGTTTATTAATAATGTTCAAGATAAAATAAGTCAACAAGTTTAAACTTTTTTTGCTTTAAAGCTGTTCTAAAAAGGGGACCCACTTACCCTAACCAACATTATTTGATTTTTTAATTTTACAGAAAAAACGACATTTTCCATTTTTTTTTTTTTTCATTTATTTTTTATTTAACACTAGAATTTTTCGTTTTCTAAATCACGGAAAAAAATGACTCCTGACAAACTGAAGAGTAGTACCCATCTCCTTGGCAACGAGCCTAGATAAAGGCTTGTCCTTATTACGTTTAGGAATCAAGTTTGCCGTAGACAGTAAAAGAAGCTTTTTTTTTAATAACTGAACAAAACAGTTTATTTTACATATTCAGAAAAGGACCCAACTAACGAACGGCCCATGTGAAATTTTCCACATCTGCCACATGGCTAATCCGCCCCTGGTAAAGACTACAGTTTGGGGCAGGAGTAGATACTGAAATAATTTTGGGAGACGGGATCCGAAAAGTAAAAAGTGCCCCACCATCGATGTAGAACCTAGATGGCCCCGCACCCCCTTATACAGTTTTTTGTAAAAAAAAAAAAAATCTTATGAGGCTCTTTTAAATTTTTTTTTTATCTTAAAGTCAATTGATCTTCTTTAGAGAACAGAAATGTTAAACAGTAATAAACTTCCAATGTATAGTAAACTATCAGCTTCAACATTCGAATCCAATCAACAAGGGGTTATCAAAACAGAATAATCACTTTTTTGTAACAAAGAATTAATGAACGAATTTTGAGGTTCTGTCCCAGGCCCGTCATTTAGGGGGGGGGGGGTCAATCCCCCCCCTGACATTGGGAAATCAATGTATTGGTATATTAGTGGGCTTGGCTTTTGCCAGTTTTTGGTAAATTTTACATTGTGTATGCACCCTTCCCCCCCCCCCCCCCCACCCGCCCTGGAAAATTTCGAAATGACGCCCTGTTCTGCCCCCGTGATTTCGAAATTTGTAATTTTTATGTATTCTTTTACACTTACCCCTAACTCCTATTGCAAACCAAAGTAATTTTATTAAAATATGCTTTGTATGTGTGTGCGTGTGCTTGTTTAAAAAAAAAGAAGTAGTTCTGAAATTTTCACTTACGGTGTGAAGAAATTAAAAAGTGGTTCATGGTATAGGAAAAATTATTTTTACCCCTTTGGAAGAAGCCCAGCAGGCCCCCTGCCCAATCCGGTAGGGGAGAGGGGCACATATAAACACAAGTGAGCAAACTATATTTTACCCAGTTGACATAAAGAGAAAAAAATTATGTAGTTGGTAATACAAGCACTAATATCCTACCTGAAATTTCAAAGATCTAAACCATTTTGTTTTTTAGTTGTAAGATCTTATGTTTTGGAAAGTGCCAATATACTTTTATGTTCCAGTTCTCGGAGTAAAAACACATCCACAACTTTTGTTTTGGCGGGGGGGGGGGATTTGGACTTTATTTGTCATAAAGTGGCATAAATAAGGGAAGTTTTCATGCACTAGTTTTTTTTTTGATTGAAAAAAAATATATAGTTTTTTATCAAATTATACCTAAGTTGAGATAAGAGGCACATGTGAATAGTTCATCTGTGCCCCATAATGGTATTTAGTTATTTCAATTTCAAAAATTGTTGATTTTTTTTATATATTGAATAGTATAATTAAGAAATATTGAATAATTAAAGTTTCAATGCTCAATATTTAATTAAAACCTGAAAGAGTTGCAAAAAACAGAAAGTTAAACTTGCTAAACTGTTGCAAAAGGAACAGTTTAGTCGTAGTAAAATGACGCTGAGTCGGACATTAGGTTTGAATAAGGCTCCTATAAGAGGGGAGCTGACTCGTCCGACATTTTGGTTCCAAAACGGTGGGCGTGGAACCACTGGTATCTGTACTCAAGTCGCATTAAAGAAAAGTGGAAGCTAAGCTTGAATTGTAGCTGCATAGATGATATTTGACTATTTTTGTCTATATAACAAAAACATTTCATAAACTCAGGCTTAAAACAAGTGCAATATGAAAATAGACCCAATTTCATGAAACATTTCCCAATAAACTGTTTTTAAATTCCAGAAATAAGTTATCTTTTTAAATTTACCTTATATGGTGCTTTATTCAACCTATCATAAGTTATTTTTACGCCAGAGCAACCAGGTATAATATTAACGTGTTTGAAATACCTGTAACAAGGCTGGATCCATAATTGTCTTGGAAGCAAAATGTCGGACAAGTCAGCCTGTCCTATAAAGGAGCTCTAGGTTTGAAGACTACGACTATCAAAAAATTGTGCTGAAGTCAACCTTGCACCAAAAAATTTAGCTGTGAACAAGCCCGTCATTTAGGGGGGCAGGGGGGGGTCGATTGCCCCCGCCCTGACTTTGATAAATCAATGTATTTAAATATAAGTGGGCGTGGTTTTTGTTGTTTTCTGGTGAAATTGTATTGTGTTTTTACCCTCCCCCCCCCCTTGACTTGAAATGACATCCCTGGCTGTGAATGACTTTGTTCTCGTAGAATTCGCTACCAAAAAGATAAAAATTCACTATATGAATGAAATTTTTATGTTTCTGAAAACGATAGATATAGATGGTAATTGGTAACTGATGCTATTCTGCTAAAATTACCACCACCTACAATTTTAGTAGGTACATGTAGAGCTGCATTTTCTGTCTGTTTTTCTGTAAAACTTTAAGACTACAACGTTTGTTGAATTGCGTCAATTAATCATGTTGAATAAATACCTTGATATTTTCTTTGTTAGTGTTTGTTAATGTGTAATAAGCAGGGAACTTAAAAATATGCTTAGGTGTATTTTATTTACATTTATGTATTCGCGTTTACTTGTGCCTGAGGTGTGTTTACAACTGCTCCCCTACTATTGCAGATGTGAACAAAATTTAACATATTTTTGACTTATTTTTTATTGGAATTCACTGCATAAAGAAGGGAGGTAACTGCATGAAAATATTAGCAAATGTTTGATTTATCATGTACAGTACTTGTTTCTTTTATATATCAAATTGATAATGAAAAATTTTCAAAAATGATATTTTTGTTCAAGTGCCCCCTTCTCCCCACTGGTTTTTGGCAAACCTAACCTCAACAGTGCCGTAAGAGGGTTTTCCCAAGCTGTAGAGTCCCTATATAAAAACGTCTCGTCACTAGATCTGATTTATAATGTAATTTTGTACAAAATAAGAAACTGATCATCAGTCAAATAGAAAGTTGTCTTTTACTAACATATGCGAGCGAAACATACAACACAAAGCACAGCCGCACAAAGGAAGTTCTTACACCGAAACGTAACTTTTTGAAACTTAGTTATTCATTTACATATCTTAAAAACCAAAATTCATCGTTGAAAGTAAAAATAAAATTAAAGACATACATTCAATCAAAACAACGATGTACTGCCTAGTTGTCCTAGTTGTCCGAGCGAAACATACAACACAAAGCACAGCCGCACAAAGGAAGCTCTTACACCGAAACGTAACTTTTTGAAACTTAGTTATTCATTTACATATCTTAAAAACCAAAATTCATCGTCGAAAGTAAAAATAAAATTAAAGACATACATTCAATCAAAACAACGATGTACTGCCTAGTTCGTTTCATTTTTCAAGTGTAGCTACCGTTGTTCTTCTTCTAAAGCTAAGGGAAAAAAGTATCCTCGAAAATTCTATGTTCGCTTTAAATTACCTAAAACCATACATTATACATTTTTCTTTTTTTGAAAAATATACAAGATATTTTTAATTAGCTGTTAAGCCTCGAACAAAAACAAAAAATTTTATAACCGTTTGAAAGATCGGACGATCGGACGGAATTGGGAACGGAAAGTAACTATAGAGGGCGCTACAAATAGGATAAACAAGACATCGCCTATGCTTTTCTAAGCAGACGATTTGCTTTTTAATTTGTTGATTTTACTATTATTTTGGCCCACTTTTCTCAGTGTAGGATCGTTTCGCTCATATTTGTTACTGTTGTTTCATTTTCAATGCATTGATCATTATTTAAAATATTTTTTTACTAAATTAACCGTATTTTTTAACATCGCGTGAGATAAGCTAGCACTAATGTTGCTTTTTCAAAATGCTTAAGTCCTTTTAAATCTTTTCTTGTTTAAATCTCTCTCGTTGTTGAATTATAGATGAATTAAATAAATGCAGATTAAAGACGATTGCAAAGACGCATTTAAACTTTAAACTATTGCTCAGAAAATTGGTTTCGTCTAAGCATGGATGAGAGTAGGAGGATCGTGAGTAGGATCGGAGCTCGGAGCATTTCACGACAACTCGGTTTACAACCCTGTATTTGGCGTAAATTTTCTCTTGCTTTTCATTGATTGTCTTGGCGCGCAGAAGTGAGGAGAAGGATTTGGCTGTGATGGAACAGTGGTTAGTATTTAAAGCGGTAAATATTTTTATATTTAATATTAGTTTAATGTTCTTTAAAATATGCATATGTTACAGTAACAGTGCTCGTAATGATCAATGTAGTAAAGTGCGATATTGAATTTTAGCTTATATTAAACAGGAATTGTAGCGATTTATTTACAAAACTGTTCCGTGCTAAAGTTATGAGATCTCAATTTCCTTGTTTAAAAGTCTAGCTATGAAGATATCTCTTCTTTGCTTTTTTCTCTTTTAGGTACAATCACGATGCATATTTTAGTTATTCAATTTTTTAATGTCCGGAAATTTGGTATGAATTATTAACTATTAGCAAATGGGGTTTGCGTACTCAAATGTGGTATGATTTCGAGTAATTTTGCTCCAATGTTTCAATATTTCGCTATAAAGATATGTACAACCATTGTAATTCTCTCAGTTCAGAGTGCGACAGCAACATTAATTCAACATTAAGTTATTTATTCCTTTTTAATATGTTATTAGTTATGGGAATTTTTTTCACACGGGGGTGGATTGTTCAACTATTACTAATTTTTGTTTGATTTAAGAAAATTATTGACTGTAAACGAAGCTCGAACCGTTAATCACAAAGTACTCTATAAAAAATAGATTTTTGAAGAATTTACTTTTTAGAAATGGTTTTAAGTTTGCCTGGAAGCGTTTTACTAGGTCATTTTCTCATATTTAACATTAAAATGTACTTTACAAAAAGGATCAAATGAGACAAAATATGAAGCTACTATTAAGAAAATACTGTTTAGGAAGATACCCTCAAGAGATTTTTAAAAGTTCAGTTTTAAGAGCATTGTAAATTTTCAATAGTAATGAGACATTAATGCATTGATAGTTAAAATTTTAATGATGGTATTTGAAATCCTAATCATTTAATTGGAGGCATATTTAAACTTTATTGTCCTGTCATTCATTTCTTATCACAATTTTTTTAGAATGGTCATATAAGCAATAAAATTCTTGTGTGCATTTTAGTATTTGTACATGAAAGCTTTTTAATATTTTCGAAGGAGTTGATTAGTAATTGAAGTTTTCTATTTATGATAGCTTAATAGACCCATAAATTGTTTGTATTGTATGAATTTTGAATAAGTATTTCCAGAGGCGGACCCAGAAAAAATCTACAGGAGGGGCACAAAATCACAGCTTAATTTTTTACTTGAAAAATAATAATTATTGTTAAAAACAAACAACTGTCGCATCCTTATGTCTTATCAGTAAATTCGTATTTTTCCTTACCTTTCCAGGTACTAGTGATAATGGCATTCCAAACTCAAGGCAAGTCAAGGGTATAGTATAGCATCTTGGCCGTAGAAGGCGTCCCTTTTGAAAGTGTCTTATTTATTTGTGGATACCTTGCCATTAGGGGAAACGTTATGGGTTTGAGTTAGAAATACTGTACACACATTATTTTTCATTCGCAGCAAAGTGCTAGTAAAGATGAAATAAAAAGAACTCGGCAACATGAGAAAAAATCACTGAATAACTATCTACTTTCCAACATAAATCTAAACGGTTCAACAAGGGTGGACCACCGACCTGGAAAAACAGGGAAACCATGGAATGATCAGCGGATTTAGAAATTCAGGAAAAAAATCAGGGAAAAAATCAGAGGGAATGTGGGGTAAACAAATCAAGGGGAAAATTAAGATCAGAAACTTCAGTCCGTAATTTTCTCGACTCCTAAAGTGTTATAAGAACTGATTATCATTCTTAGATAAATTAAGGGCATTCTCAGATCGTTATACTAGAAAATTTTCCAAAGCCGTCGTGAATTGTTTGTAAACAAAGACATAAAAAAGTAATTGCAGGGTGTTTTTTTTTTTTTTTTTTTTTTTTTTATGGAGAGTTAAAAGGGATGGGAGTTTTGGGATTTCTTCGTTGGAATACTTTGAAAAATGCTGAAGCCTGAAAAATTCAGGCTGTTATGTATAGTGATGGGGGGAGGAGTGGCTTTGTTTTTGGTAAAATTATAAAACTGCAGCCTTAAAAATGCAAAATTTAAGCAATCTTTGGTGAACTTAAGGAAAAGGCTTCGACTGTTGTAATCCAAATGAAAAAAAAAAAAAACTGCAGCATTAAAAGCTAAATTTTTGGCTACTTTTGAAAAACTTAAAAAGAAGGAATTCGGAGACTTTCTGCCTAGAAATGCTTGAAACTAAAAATGGGGGGAGGGGTGGTGTAAGAATTTTAGTAGTTGGTGATCTAAATGTATAGAAGGGAGGGGGAGGTGCTTGAGAAAAAAAGAAAGTCTTACAAATGGAAATTTAGATCACCTTTCGTGAGCTTATAGGAAGGAGTTCAAGGTACTTTCTTTAAGTTTTGTTTGTTGCTGAAGTATTAAGAACTCTGTTTCAGGCTACCTTTGTGTGAATTAAAGAGAGAGGAGGATCTCTCTAGAAAATTTTCAAAACTGAAATCTTAAATCTTTTCTGTGGTGTCTTAGGCAATGTCTAAGTAAAGAAGGAGAGGCTTTTTGTTGGAAAAATCCAAAACTGGAGTTTTAAAGATGCAAATATAGGCCACCTTTCATGAGCATTTTCATGAGGTTCTGGGCTTGTACTGGAAGTTTTTGAAGCTGGATCTGCTCGAACTTCCCAGAGAGCTATCTTTCAGTGACTTAAAAGAGAGGGTATTCGTTTGATACCTTCTTTTTTTTTTTTTTTTTAAATTGCAGTCTTAAAATTTTAACGTTGTCTTTGGGGCTGTAAAGATAGGGGTTTTGCATTTCCTAGAAAAAATTCCGAAACCGAAACGTTAAAAACCCAAATTTAAGCCATCTTCTGATGAATTAAGGGAAGGGTTTAGGGGGCTCTCTCTCAAAAATGCTTTGAAGCTGAATTATTAAGAACTCTAAGCTATCTTTGTGTAGCTCAAGCAGGGGGAATTTTGAGGCTCTCACCCAAAAACTTTCACACATTGAAAGTTTAAAGCTTTTCGTTGTGTTTGGTGTTGTAAATTTTGGAGAGAAGGGAGTCTGGTTTAGAAAAACATCTGAACTAGAGGCTTTAAAATGCTGATTTGGGCCATTTTTAGTGATAGCAGGAGATTTCAGGCATTCTCCCCCTGAATGTGTTTCAAAATTGATGATTTAAAAGCCTAATTTTAAGTTGCAATCTTTTGTGAAGTTAGGTGTTGGAGTAATGAACTATTGAAAAACTTCCAATGCTCAAATATGTAAAAAAAACATTTTATTGTTTTCTTTCAGTGATTTAAGGAGGGAGGATTTGGAACCCCTCTGCTGAAAATAATTTGACTTAAAATTGAAGGCTTAAAAATTTTACGGATTGTTTGGTGAAGAAATAGTATGGCTGATACAAATTTGCCACCTTTGTGAACTTAGGGGGAAAGGTTTGGGCCTTTTTCTTTTGAAAAGTTTTCATAGCCGACATATTAAAAACTTTTATAAACTATCCCTAGATTTCTTAAGGCTGGGGAGATTTTGTACAGTCTTGAAAGTTGAATTCTATCTTTCGTGAAGTTATAGAGAAGAGTAGCGGTGAAAGATGTTCCTCAAAAGTTTTTAGGCTCTCTTTGGAGATGTTGGAAGTTTAGTAAACTGATTTTAAATTTTAAAAACATTACGTTTGTTGATGACGTTTTTTAGTGTTTCAAATAAAACAAACCAACTGTGTAACTTCATTTTTATCAACAAATTAACAGTCTCATTTCTTGTAATTGTTGTTAATTTTAGAAAAATTAGTAATTAATGCCTGACATAGTTTAAATAGCCAGAAATATCCAGGTATCAATTAAGAGAAGAAATTGAGCTTCAAGAGGATGAAAAATGCGTCTTACGAGATATCAGGGAAAATTTTAGTTGGACAGGGAGAAATCAGGGAAAAGTCAGGGAAAAAGATTTTGTTCTTCCTGTGGCCACCCTGTTCAAACATAACAATATTATAGCTAAAGTGCTTTGGATGACTACTTTTTTGATGAGTCTAAATTCGGAAGAATTCACAGACATGGCGCTGTATCCTTCAGACAAGTATCAAAATATATTTTATCGTTTGAAGAATTGTAGCTGTAATAAAAATGTATTAAGTGAGTAGTTTTTCCCTTTGATTTACGTTTGAGGAATAAAAAACTAAATGCCTGTAATAGCCAAGTGGAATGAGAACGCAAAAACATACTGCCACCCAACCGCTTGTTACGTCTCCCCCCCCCCTTTTTTTTTGCTAATACAAGGTAAGCAAAAATATGTCAAAGCAGAGTGCCTTTGCTTTCAAACGATCTGGCGCCATGGAATACGTTTGGGACATTCGAAAGTTCCGAAGATCAATAAATAAAAGGAAAAAAACAAGAAACCGACACATTTTTCTCACAACGGAAATGTGCCAAGAGTAATATTCAAAATGAAACTATTTATTCATTACTAATAGTAAATCAAAGCTTAAAAGCAATTGTGACAGTTGCATTTTTTTTTTTGCTGGTTATCAAATAGGTCTCTGTCACAGTATTAATATTTTTTTTTTTACGATTCCATTGCCAAAAAAATATTTAAAAAAATACAAAATAGATATATCGAATCGTCTTCCCATCCGCCACTGAATATTTCTTACAAGTTTGTGAAACAATCATAACTCCGCACTTTTGTTATAACTCATAATTACATTTGGTGTAATTAGCAACAAAAAAAAAAGTAAATCAATAAGCTATTATTAACGGTTAGTCTACTAAACTGTAAGTTTTAAAACAGGATTCGAAATTACTGCTGGCAGTAAAATTTGCCTCGGACCACCATAAAAATAATCAGTGGTCCGAAGGACTGCTGATGTTTTCACAATAAAAGATATGCAGTTAGTTATTTAGCATTTAATTTAACGTATACTGGTAATGTTGTCTGCAGGCCAGTATATATAGGGAATGTGGGACAAAGTGAAATGGTGAAATATTTTCACTGTTTACAGGTCCACCTATCTAGCAATATTTTAACAAAAGTTTCTAGACATAAGTT
>JAXGGA010019687.1:0-19608 GCA_038373865.1 Uloborus plumipes
AATTTTTTGTTCAATTTGAGCCGTTCAAACAACCTGTTCAGAGCCCATAAAAACTTTGAGTGAATAGTCCGATTCATGCAAACTTTTTTTGGTTCGAAATATCTCGACGAGGACAACTCATTTCCGCATTCGACTTTTTGATTTGAGCAATCTTTTCGTTTAATTTTGAACAGTTCAAAAACTTATCGCCTCTAATATCTTTTGAGAAAGTAATACGATTCGAACAAGCTTTTTTCCTTTGGACGAAAGATCTCGGCAAGGACATACATTTGCAGACTTAAATGATTAAGAAAACACTAATAAGATTATCGAACGTTGATGTTAGTCAACAAAACTAACAACGAAGTTAACTAACAGCTAATACTTATTTCAACAAAATCATTGTTACTCATAACTTCACTAAATTTCCTTTTTATTTATTCTGGACTAGCGGTACCCGCACGGCTTTGCCCGTGATATAAAATTAAAAGGTCATTTGTTAAATAATTGATATAGCAGAAAGAATACTCTATTTTAGTTAAAATTTAACTATAATTCCTTAAAAGTGATATAAAATAAGCCAAAAGAGAAAACAAGAACAGTTTTGTTGCTTGCAGAAACCAACAGAAATCTTACCAAAGTTTAAAAGAAGAAGGAAGTTTTCTTTCCAAGCTTTAAAAACAAAATAAAACATTTTCCAAAATGAAGCATTTTAGAAAGAAACCGTGCAATATCGCAATTTATACGATATTTTTATAATTTACCGAGTTTTAATTACTTAAAAACTGAGAAATAAAAGCAGCTGATTTTTTCCAACAGTTAAAGTATTTCACTTGACTCATTTAATAAGGCTAGGAGTTTGGATTGTTACAAAAACAAATACATTTTTAAAATTATTAAGGGAAAAAGGACGAAACAAAAAACGGTATAAAAACGTAATCATGGTGACAACATGAAAAGTTAATTTCCGTTGATAAAATAATTTATTTCATCTTTATTTTCAAATTTTATTCCCGAGCTTAATCATTTTAGAATCGTTTGGCTTGCTCAAGGTAAGCCTTGAATTTCCGGGATTCTAAAAACAATTATTGCAGCTTCTCTGATGCTCGTAGAAACTTCGAACTGATATCATTTTTAGCAGAAAATTCTAAGCTTTCGAATGAAATAAAATTTGAAAATGCATGTGAAATATTTCTTCCCATTTTCATCATATTTATGTGAAAAATGAGCTTGAACTTAGAGCAGAAAAGAACGAAATCGAATTTTCGAAAAAACGCTTCGAGACGCACGCCCCCATGCTACAAACTAATTTTGTGCTAAATTTTATGAAAATCGACCGAACGGCTTTGGCGCTACGCGCGTCACAGACAGACAGACAGAAAGAAGGAAGGAAAGAGAAAGAAAGACAGACAGACCCACCTTCAGCTTTATTATTAGTGTTGATAGAGAAGATAAGAGATAGAGATAGGGAAGAGAAAAAGCCTTATTCATTGACTGAAAGGATTGTTTTGGAAAAATATCTTTTAAAATTATTTTTTATTAAAAAAATTCTTGAAAACTAAATATTTATTCACTCCTAACATATGATCAAAAACGTTGAACTTGAAATATTTAAAAAACAGCTATTTTGAAAACAAGTCCCCAGTAAAGTATTTATAATCCATCATTTTTTCTTCCTAAATGATTAAAAATGCGAGCAAACCTGAAGAGTCGAACAGAACAAAAAATATGTTTGTCCAAAGTTCTCTCATTAAATGTTCACTTACTTTCCCTTCAATGAAAGCGCAAATATTCTGCTCAAATATAAGAGCTTAACTTCGTTTGCTTTATCATTTTTTTCGATAAAAAATATTGACTCGATATAATTGCTTTCAGAATTTTGAGCGCTTCTACCATTTTTGTGAGACGGGAAATAATCATTACATCAAAGAATAGCTTAGTGCTTTCTTTAATTGTTCCTGAATGAACTTATGATTGAGCAAACAGTTTTTTGTTCCAATTTAAGCGCTTTACCCGTTTAATTGTCCACATCTAATGCAATGTCAAGCTCATTTTTAGAAATATGCTCCAATTTAAAAAATGATGTCTGAAACATTTATTAAAAAATCTAGTTGTGATATTTTGAATAAATGATTCTATATGTGTTTTAGAGGATAATAATAGTAATAATGGATAAAAGTAATAATGGATACTGTGCAGCAAAAAATAAGCAAATAAAAAAAGAATAAAAAAAAAGACAAAAATAAATAAAAAACTCTCAAAACGCTGAACCTTTCTTTGCTGATTTTCATCTTAAAATAATTTAAGTTATAGTTTAAAAAAAACTAAAAAATACGCTTTTAAACTATATTTCGTGATACTCTAACTGATTTCCCTCTGATTTTCAAAACTATTGAATATCCGCTCTAAGTTTACATGAACTTATAATACATCAACGTGTAATATAGTTTATTATTCTCCCTCTTATTGTTATCCTACCTAACACATCTATTTTGGTAAGATCAGAGAAGAACAGACGCATGCGTAAATGCGCGGAAGGTTTTATCTAAGATCAGACAGTACGGTCAACCGAGGACAAACAACAATCGTGATTGATCAAAAAGAATCAAACGTTCTCATCTGTCGCCAGGTTAAGTTAATTTCGTGCTTAATTTGCTACAAAATCTGTAATTTATTTAATTGCACTGATTTATTAATTTGCGCCCAGTTAAACGAACAAAACTCTGTACAATGATGGAAATGAGTTCCATTTTTAATGGCAGTTTCCTAGCTATAAGACGAGTTGAGATTGACAATTCCGCCTTTTATTGGTTGTTCCCAATGGACGTATCTATTCCCAATAGTCATATTCAAGTAGCTATGGATTTTTCATGTCAAAGTGATACTGATAATCATTTCTGATGAACATGGCCTAATTATGGCACACATAGGCCAACTAGACCTGGGACTGGGTCCCCATCTTCCTAAGGAGCCCCTGATTTCCTAAAAACGGATGCACAGTATTAAAGAATTATGTACTTTTTTGAGAAAATAATAATTTATTAATTGAGAAAAAAAAGCAATTTTGATAATTAATTAGTATTTCTCTTATTTAGTTCATTTTATGCAAGTGAAAAAGATTTCTGTCTTGAGAATTAGTTACAAAACTCTTAAGCTAAAATGGATATGTTAAGCAGCATCAGTGCTAAACGTAATGTAAACAGTGTGACTGCATAGGGCCCTTCAGAACTATATACAGTGATCCACAAAAGGGGCGTAACTATGCCACCTGTGTCCTGTGGCAAAATCTTTTGATGGGGCCCTATCAGTAAAAAATGCCACTTTGTACTCAGTTCAATTTTAATAAATTTCGAGATTTTCTCTGTACTCAATTACACGCTATAAATGTCTTACTACTAGTCATAGGCCTCCTCTTTTAGGCGAGAGGGAATGGTCCATAGTTCCCACGGTAGCCCATGCGAATTGGATACTTCACAATCATCATCTATTCGCTAGCTTTTCGATGAATTAACAACATCGTGAGGAAACCTGCATACACTTACAATGAAAGTAAAAATAACAATTTAATTTCAATAAGATATTTATTAAGAAAAATATTTTTTTCGAGCTTTCTGTTCCGCAAAAGCGTTTATAACATCGTGAAAGTTTAAAGATCGGGCCATAGAATTTTCAATAGACAGAATATCCAAGTTATTACATAACCTGTCTTATCCCATAAAGTTTCTTAAATAGGTTTTTATTCATTTTAGTTTTGAGAATGATCGTTCAGCGTTAGCTGTAGTCACTGGAATTGTAAGAAATAACATTTAGGCAGTCTACTTCAGGAAAGCTGCGGGACATACATGATTTTTATTATTAATAAATCAGCAAGGTCTCGAATACATGAAGTTTTTTCTACTTCGTCTCTGAAAGTGGATCGAAAACTGAGAATTTACTTAACAAATGATTCGGGTATTTCTTTTTTATACATCTCAACAAACTCTAGAGCTTTTTTTAATAGATTAGTGTCGTTTAAAACTATTGAAGTTGAAGGCTGCAAAAAACTGAAATTTGAAATAATTTCACTCATCGCAACGCGAGGCTTTTTGTTCAGGATGTGTTGAAATTCTTTAGCGATTAACTTGAAAGTGTATTATGGTCTTTAGTTCTCTTACTTTGGATTTTTAAGCAGACCTTAAAATAATAAATTATATACTTTTCAAGTAAAATTAAATACCCAGGTAATATGTAAAAAACTATTTCTGAGCTCGCGACCTTTTGGGCAGGGCCCTTTTGGGTCGGGGGCCCGTGGCATTTTGCCAGTCCTGCCACCCTATTGTTACGTCGCTGGTTAGCACCGACACTGAAAAAGTTAGAAGATTATTTTTCGTTGACTTAAAAAAGGTAGAAGGTAGAAGGGGGCCTCCAAAGTATAGTCGGCATTGGGCCTCACTTTTAGTTCGCGGGTCGAGTTTTCTAATAACTTGTGTATGAAAATGTAGATAAAAATATTAACACGATGGTCTAGGGCTGTCTAAACAAAATGGTTCAATCATAGGATTGTCGCGAATTTAAAATTTCAATAATTGAGTAATTCTGTGAAGGTATTATTATTTGAAGGACGAAAACACGCATTGAAGAGATTATGTAATATATAAATGTAAGAAATATTTTTCAAGCATCTTCATATTACGGATGCTAACATCATTTAATGGTACCCATAAGAATTCGAAATAAAGGTAAAACGAAAGCGAAAAAAAAGTTTAAAATACATATAACTATTGATCATGGTCCAACCATTTGCATTAAGTATATTAACTCTACGCTTGACAGTTTTAGTAAAAGAAAAGTAAATAAATGTTTTATGAAAGGAGATTGAAAACTTTTCCATCGGATTTCGAGACCTTGACTGCTTGATCTTGCATATTTGATGAGCCGCCAGAAAAATCGAAGGAATTCTTCCTCCTTTAAAGCACTCGGTTTCAGTTGAATATAGAAGAGCAGTTCGATAGAAGAAAAAAAAAATACCTAATGGCATGAGGAAACAGTATCAAGTTATTTTGGAGAGATTTCTTTTTTCCAAGCTCGCTAGTTTTTTGGGTGGTGTCTAAAGAGGGGACTGCCCTCCCCCAGGCTTTGAGAAAATAATGTATTTGCATATAAGTAGATGTGGTTTTTCTGTTCTTTCTTCTTTTAACCCATTAATGCCTGACATTTTTTCCCCAAAGATATTTTGTATACTGGTTACAAACAGTGTTTAATGGACAGGAAAAATAACAAAAAAATATTATGTAAAAAATATTTTTTTTTATTAAGGAAAGAAAAATCGTCCTTTAAAAGTTACGATAGACCCCAGAGGGTACATACTTTTTTTACTAAATTTCTTTCTGCCTACGATATAATATTAAAAAGACATTTTACAATAAGAAATAAAATCAGCAATTAACATAAACTGGGAAGCTGGGAATTACTTTGAGAACTTAGCTTTTTTTCTTGAGATTGTGAACGATGTCATTTTTGATAAACATCATATTAAAACGGCTACAGAATACACTTTACAATGGTTATGTGCTGCAATCTGTTGCTAACGAATTAAAACAATACCAAGGTACTAATTGAACACTATTGTTTGGTTGAAATGTTCATTTTTGGGAAATTCAGACTATTTTTTGGACCGTCCCTAAAATGGGACGCTAGGCTTTAATGGGCTAAGCATTATTTTGATTGAAATAATGCTCTTTCATCTCCACCCTCCACCCCTGGAAATTTTTTTAATGATTGGCTTGATTCCGGGTTTTGCCAAAGCGGGCCCACTCGGAAAAGCCCACTATATCGGTAAAGTGGGAGTTTTCAAAGTTTACTTCATTTTAAAGACATTTTTTTTGAAACAAACTAAATACGAATATTATGAGTACCGTAAAATGGGGTGTATAGGAACAGCGGGCTCAATCGGAACAAAACTTCCCTACCGTATAAAGAAATTCTTCATAAATATACTATTGGGTATTTTTTGCCGTGGATTTTTTTTTTAGAAAGGTAACATCATAGGAAGTAGGAAACAATTACTTTTGTCAATCTGGCAACGCTACTGGTTTCTAAGGAGGGCTGCACGTGGAATGCTAGAAAACATCACATTTTCATAGACTGCAAAACTTCATATGCATGAACAAACCTTCTTATATTTAAAAACTAAGAGTGGTATGTTTCAATTATACATGTATCTGAACAACAGAATACCACATTAGAATTTACATTCTTTATAAATTGTATCATAAAAATGAAGAATTCTGAAAAATGCCATAGGAAAAAAAATTGCGGGGTGAATTGGAACACTTAGTTATGTTGTTCCAATTCAAAATTATTTGAAGGAAACTGTTTGAAAAAGCAAGATTCTAACCCCAATTCTTCTACTCAAGACGAGGATAAGGATTTATTACTGTTTATCACTTCTCGTGAGCAACTAGATCTTAGAATGACAAAAAGGATGCAGATTTCAAAATATTTTTTCTCTAGGAGACATTTTTTTACTTAAAATACGAGGGAGAAAGCAACATAAACTTTATGTAGTAAAAGTCCAGCACACAGACAGTGATGAATAAGCGAAAAAATCTTTCAGGACAATCCCCGAAACCCAGAGATTTTAAGAAACAAAAGAAAAGGCAGAGTTTATCCCAGGAGATGTTATGAAAAAACTTAAGCCAAGTCACAATTGCTAGTTTTAAGGACAAGTACATATTTGTGGATGACATGAGTGACTTCCATTAATGTTAAATCTTTGTATTTCAATTTAAAAGCATTTCTTAAAATTATTTTTAATTTTTCATGAGTTCAAAATTATTTTGAACATTGACAAATTATAAACGTTTAGTGGTATTGAAATTATACATTTATTTGACAGTCTGTTCTTACTCTCCCCCATCAATATTACTCATGTTTGTGAGACCTATTACAAGTTAAAGTGAAAAAATTTTAGCATGTGTTCCGATTGACCCCTATCAGCGGGGTGATTCGGAACACCCATTATTTCCTATATATTTTAATAATAATTGTTCAAAATGTTTTGTCTTTCCTTGGAATATCAAAAGTAAAGCAAGACCGAAGTTTTTACCCAGAAAACCAAATTTATAAAAAATCTTTTAACTGCGTTTTTTACAATCAAAGCTGAAAAGTGTTCCGATTCACCCCATTTTACGGTACTTAGGAGATCAAAATAATTATCCCAATCTATAAATTCAATTCAATAGCAATTTAAAATGAAATATCAATTTAAAGAATTCAATGTTACAATGCTGTTTCCGAATTTGCGGAAGAGAAAGTTTAAGAACTTTTTTAGGAGAACCTTTTTTAAGAACCTTCTTCAGGACTCCCCTGGTTATATAAAAAGTAAAAGGAAGTGCATAATGTTTGAATAAAGAATGATAGTAAAATAATTCTTGGAAAACCCCGAAAAAACCCAGGTTTTTCATCAAAAACTCGAAAAAACCCGGGTTTTAATCAAAAACCCAGGTGGGCTGGGCTTTTTTTTTAATAAAATAAACCTGGGTTTTTTCAAACGCTGGCTAAATCTTTTTTTTCGACTGAAATCAAGTGAGTTTTTTACCCTTCACATTTTTAGGTGATGATTTACTGAATGCAAAAAAAAAAAAAAAAAAGAAAGAAAGAAAAGAAAAGAAAAGAAAGGTCGTATTGGTCGTTTTTATACTACACTGCAAACTTTCTTGACAAAAACATCGCGACGTCAGAGTGACGTTAGTGTGACGTTAGCCTATGAAAAACGAGCTAGATAAAACGTCACAGCCTACTTGGCGAATTAGAGGAAATCGCTAACTGCTTGTGAGCTCTTATTGGCTCCTCCCATAATGACGTTCAGCGTCAAGTTAAGTTGCTGTCTAGTACAGCTTTTTAAGATATTTTTTACATCGATGTTGTCATTTTTAGTTTATAATTTAAATGTATGTGTTGTGTTATTAAATTTTTACAGCTATTTCATACCCTGCTTGACAATCGCTGAGGAATAATTATGTTTTTTGGAATAATTAAGAACATATATTGATTGAAGAGACAGAACTAAGCTCATATTTTGTAGGGAAGACATGCCTAAAGCCCTGAATGCCGTGGCGACTTTGTTTGAAGTAAGCTGGAATGCCGCTTTCGACTGTGATTGGAGGTCGGCTGTCACGTGGGTTTTGAGCTGCATATTGAGTCTTCGCTCTGCTGTTTCATAGTGTTATCGAAAGTATTAAAACTTAAAAATAAAATGAATCCTTCCCTAGCAGCATCATCTCATCGGCCGATGATCGGCCATTCATCGAAACCCGATGAAATCCTCATCGGCCGATCACCCAATATGTCTCATCGGCCAAGCAGAATCCGAGCAGCAAAATCCGATGAGAATACGATGAGATTTAGAGCAATTTACGAGCAGAACAGTCCCGTGCCGAGGAATTACATCGGAAAACTTGATCGGAAGGATATCGTTTTCCGATTGAATATAGCTCATCTTATTTTCATCGGGAAAGTTGATCGGAAGGATATCGCTTTCCGATGAAAAGTAGCTCATCGAAAACCGTGCTCGGATACTGATCGGAACGATGTCATCGTGCGTTACAGGATCAGTTTACGAGGAGTTTGTTGATCGGCCGAGCAAAATCCGATGAGTTGATGCTACTTGGGTTCTTACATGAATTTTATACCATTGAATTAAAAACAAATAAATCCTATACTATAATACGAGAGATGTTTGTAATGTCGAAAATCGCCCCAGAATAAATAAACTCCGGTAAACTTGGGAGTCTGGGGTTTTTGGCCACGGAGAATCGAATGGCGTCGGTTTTGAAGCGCTACGGTCGAAAAGTTCGGAGTTACAGATAGGATTCATTAAATGTTTGAGAAGATTTCTTACTACGCCATTTTCTTTATGATTTCTCTTATTGTTACCGTTTCATAGCAACCGCGTGCTAACAATGGATTTCATATTTAATCACATCAGCTTAAATTTATGTTTTTATGGTATTTAACAAATAATTTTTGGCAACATGTTAGAATTGTTATTGGTTTGAAATTTAAAAGAGATCGATCAAAATAAAGTTAGAATTGGGTATGGGCAGCGGTAGAGCCGCTATATAGACAGGCCGACGCATCAAGCTTAAGTTTCACCACTTTGGATCCAACTTATTAACTTTCACTTTCATTTTTCATTGTTGAGGAATTAGGGTTACCAGAGCAAAGTTTCGGGACATTGCCAAGCTTTGTTAATTTACGTAAAAATAAGTTACCAAAAAGCGATAACTGGCCAGAAAAGACAATCCTCACAAACGCGCTGGATCCTAAGTGGTAATCTTGATGCGTCGGCTCGTCAAAATAGGGGCCTGAGGCCGCAGTTGTCCAATCGGTTAGTCGTCGGACTCGTAACCGGAGGGTCTCGGGTCGATCGAGCCGCCGATCAAAGATCCACCGCCTTCATTAATGGTTGCTGGGGGACGTTAAAAATGTTCGTGGTCACAAAATCCTCCAAGTGAAACGAAACCTCTGGGGTGTGCTGGGCCAAGGGTTTACTCGGCCCTTGGGCCTGATTAAAAATGAACAGAGGGCTCTTCAGGGCCCCATCCCGGTTAAAAAGCGAGTTGTGGTATGTACGGGGGGGGGGGGACCTGGAGTGTGAAGTGAAGTGAAAGTCAAAACCAACTGGAACCAAATGCGTACTGGAGAGCAGAGACTCTGCATCCATTCGCATCAAATCCTCCCGCGCCTTCGGCGCCAAATGAAATTAAATTAGGTGTGATTTTACGGTGAGCATGGATTAAATAAGGTTGTGTTTTTTAAAATAAATTACGGCTGTTTTGAATGCGTAATTGCAACCAAGACTCAAAAATGCTTTTCAAGTTTATCTAAATAAGTACTTCGCACTTTAGAAAAAAACACGAGTTTACAAACCTCTTTTTTTTTTTAACCGAGCGGGCTCGGTCCCCTGGTACACGTTAGGGATAATACGAGGAATGGTTGCCAAGTCGAAAATCGCCCCAGAATTAATTAACTCCGGTAAACTTGGGGGGTCTGGGGTTTTTGGCCACGAGGAATCACGAGGTTTTGGTTTTTCTAAATAAATTTGTCAAAAATATTGAACTTCAACACACTTCAATCTTTACACTGCTCACTTTGTACCATTTCTTTAATTGTATAGTTTTTTTTATTATCAATTACATTTTATTTCCTATGACTTTTCAAACTTAATCTTTGTGTGGAATAGTTCCCTTTCCAAACTCTAACTTTGTTTAGAATAGTTTACAATGGTGCACTTTAACCGGTTATCTTTTCACCAATGGTTTCACAAATTTTCTTATGGCATGTATTGTTTTGATAAATCACAATTGAAAATTTAAATCTTCGAGTTAGCCTCGATACCTGTTTTCCTCGAGCGGAGCTCGGTCACCCGCTGGTGAATAATAAAAATAATGATAACAATCATAATGATCATCATTATTGATGAATTTCATAATAGGCACGAAACTGCAGTCCATGGATGGAATAAACGAGCTGGTGGTGTATTGCATTGTAATTTTCTTGCTGAAAATGATTTAAAAGTTTTACAACGTTATATTTGAAATAAAATTCAGGATGCTTCAACGCAAAAGCTTGATTCTTATCTTTGTGGCAAAATATTATTTTCCACACGCTACCATAACTTTGAATTCTAATTCCATTCTGACGTCACAGTCAGATGACTTAACGAGAAAATGAGTTCTAGCGACAGATAAGACTATCAACAGTAAAAGAAACGCGTTATTTAACACGTCCCATGTAAGCATATTCTGCAGTAATAATAGTTGTCTAATTCATATATCGGTCCTGAGGGAAAATAAAATTTACTTTCATTCACAGACAAAAAAGTAAAATGCTGCTCATTTGTTTCTTTCCGATAAAGCAAATCTTTTAGCGCAGTGGTTCTCAACGGGGGCGATACCGCCCCCCAGTGGGCGGTGGAAAGATGTTGAGGGACGGTGAGCATATTTTGGGCGGCAGGGGGGCGGTTGACATATTTTGGGCGGTAGGTATATTTTGAAATGTGCTTGAAGAGAACATGTATCGGGCATGGGCTGCAGGAAATCTTCTGCTTTTATGTCACCAAAGGATAGCTTTAATATTTATTTTCTTGGGTTATCTCCCGAACCCTGATCTTCTCCTAATGTCATGAAGGACAGCCTAAAATTTGCCAATAGCACTTGAATTTCAAAAATTGTTTTTGAGGTGGATGCCCCCTTCCATAGAGTAACTATACCTAAAATAGTAAAAAAATGTGTTTTATTGAAGTCCATTCGAAAATGTTTCGAATGGAGGGAATCTCGAACTACTCGCCTCTTCTTCAATCGTGACTAAACAGAGCCTAAAATTGAGTTTTACGAGTTTAGATTCTAAAAATGTCTACAATGAGAGCCACCTGATTTTACACTCTTTGTGCCATTAAAGCATACCCCTAGCAACACCAAAGATAACTAACAATCGCATTCCTCAGAGTTTAAGTTTTCGCTTTTTATACTTCAATTTCAGAGAAAGCTGGAAATAGCTCTGACTCCGTAACATTGTTAAACTTAGCCTTAAAATAACTTCAATTTTGAAAGATCATTAAAAGAGACCTCTTTCTCCCTAGTTAACGTTACCAAAAATTGCCTAAAATCTCGTCAGTTTTAGATGTTTCATCTGGGGCGGAATCTGAACCAAAGTTTCAACACAACGAAACCTAAGATTAAAGACTGCATTTTTAAAACTTCGTTTTCCAAACTAATTTCGGGGGATACCCTCAATATCTCACCGCCATCTTTTCTCCGATGTAGCCAAAGGTATACTTATAACTCTTGTTATCTTATCTAACCTTTATAGCAATAAATTACTCAAAAAGAGTTTTTTTGAAATTAACTTATCTTGTAATTTGTAAATTCACCTTATTTCAGTTTTTTTAATTAAAACTCGATTTATAATCTTTAAGGGTGACAGGTATGGGTCATAGTTTCAAGTCTTTGTCGCTCCTAGGAAAATTAGAGGGTCCGGCTTGGTTATTGTCCTTCCACAGTAAAATCCTATATCCTTGCGTAATAAATAGGGGATGTGTATTGTATAGTTGCAAGTAAATAAGAACAACACTGTACACAATGTTTGGAATCGGACTGGTCCAGGAACTATTTGAAAGTAGTGTATTTTTAAAAATATATTTGTTTTCAAATAAAAATGTTGAAAACGGTGCATTTTTATTTCAAACCGTACTGTTTTCATTTTCCTTAAAAATGGTTCACTCATTTAATGGTCCCATTCTAGGCGCTTAATTATCACTCTGACACAGCTTTTCAGAGAAAAAAAAATGCTCGGTTTAAAAAAAAAAAATTATATGAAGAAAAAAAAATCAAGCATAAGTGTTCTGCTCTATAGTCATTTTCCGACAATCTGTTTAGGCAAAATTATAGAGTTAAACCGGTCCAGAAACATGCTTTACCTCCCCTCCCCCTTCAGGTTTTACGAACGTTCTCAAAGGGGGCGTTGAAACAATTTTCAATCCTAAAGGGGGCGGTAGCTGTAAAAAGGTTGAGAACCACTGTTTTAGCGAATTCTTTATGACGTAACTAAACAAATGAAAATGTTTGCTGGCGTGAAAGTTATGCTGAGTTTAAAATTAAGTAAAATATAGTACTTTGAAGTTCGTTTAGAGTAATTGTCGAAAGAAAGCTATGTTAACGCTAATTCGATTTTTAAACTTTTGATTTATGCGAGTGGGTTCTCGATGCGATTTTTAAATTTGTATAATTTTTTTCGTAAAATGATGCATCATTTTTAGAAAGTTTTTTTTCCCTATCAAAAAATTGGTATGTGACAGTTTATATATCATGTCACACATAATATCCACACATCTGACTCATGTTATTGCAGATATCGTATTTCTATCACGTGACCTGCTTTTCTTTTATCAATTTTCCTAAATCAGCATTCATTTTTACTGCAGACTGTACAAATAAACATGAACAGTATAAACGAGGGATAGCCAACTCATGCCATAGTGAAGCATTTAGAGTTTCAAGCGAAGACTTATTGAAAAAATTTTAAAAATGAGAAAATAATGTCATTTTCAATAACTTTGTTAAACTCTAAAAACTCTTCTTTCATTTTCGAAAAAAAAAAAAAAAACTTGAAATTGTTCCTTATAATTCATTTTATGCTTAACTATAAACATAATCCGTCAAAGTATGGTCAATAGCTTCGTCTATGGAATGCCCAGTAGTGCGACCCATAAAAATAACTTGAAGTAATTCCACAAATAGTTTAAATCGCAATAATATTATTTGTGCATTGCGCACCAACTCGTTTATTTCTTCCATATACTGCAGAATAGCGACTTTAGACATTCGTCAGCATTGACAACAGAATTAAACCAGTTAGCGGCAGAAATCAGATTATAGAACAAAGAAAGCCAAAAAAAAAAACTGGCAGCTAATGGGAAATTAGAACACCAGCGAGACACTCGTCAGCATTGACGACAGAATTAAACCAGTTAGCGGCAGAAATCATGTTATGGAACAAAGAAAGCCAAAACAAACTGGCAGCTAATGGAAAATTAGAACACCAGCGAGACACTCGTCAGCATTGACAACAGAAATAAACCAGTTAGCGGCAGAAATCATATTATAGTACAAAGAAAGCCAAAAAATCTGGCAGCTAATGGGAAATTAGAACACCGGCGAGCGACCGCACTTGGTACGGTACAACTCGAAAATTTTGAGGCAAAATACAGGGTGTCCACTCCAATCGTGGACCAATAGCTAATTTCTAAACCGTTAGAGATAAGCATATAGTTTATTTAGGAAAAAATCTCCAAATTACGAAAGGAATTTTGGGTCTATTCAATGTTTTTCAAAAAATCAAATTTTGAAAGAGTTACGAAATTTAAATTTTTATACAGCCCCCCAGTCCTATCAATCATATTTAGTAAAACATTCTTGACACTGTAACGTTTAAAACTAAAAAAAATTCACTCTTCTACCACAAAAATTGACCGAGTTATGACGTTTTGAAAAATCAAGATTTTGAAGGATTTCGCATACGATCCCTTAAGCGATCGCTCGATGACCTCATAAAATAATGCAAAATCTTGATTTTTCAAAATGTCATAACTCGGTCAATTTTTGTGGTAGAAGAGTGAATTTTTTTTAGTTTTAAACGTTGCAGTGTCAAGAATGTTTTACTAAATATGATTGATAGGACTGGGGGGCTGTATAAAAATTTAAATTTCGTAACTCTTTCAAAATTTGATTTTTTGAAAAACATTGAATAGACCCAAAATTCCTTTCGTGATTTGGAGATTTTTTCCTAAATAAACTATATGCTTACCTCTAACGGTTTAGAAACGGTTCGCCACCCCTGGTATAAACAGGTGGTTGCAATTCCATTTTAATATTTCGATGTGTTTTATTTTGGTACGTGCCCTTTTTTTTTGAAAAAAACTAACAAAAATTTTATTTGAAATCTTGGTTGAGCACATAAGCAATTAACTTTTAAAACTCATTTTTCTTCCCACGTTTAGCAAATATGAGCATACACCCACAAGAGGCACGATTTGTTCGACTGGACGAGGGGAAAGGACTACGTCTTTTGACGCGCGAACTCGTCCTGCCCTTAGTTGCTATCTTATGTACTTTCATGTTTCCCACATCATGGTGAACATGTATTTGAAGAACCACAATGGTGACCCGATATGTGAATTTACATCGATGCGTTAAATATTTATAAGCGCATATTAAAAGAAACAACTGGTAGATAAAAACTTCCAACTACAGTGAAGTCAACAGATTTGACAGCGAGGGATGTTTCAAGACCTTTCGCGGAACTCAACATTTCATTTTGTGGGAAGGAGTATGTATACGGCATTTTGACAAACATGCATTATGTATTGCCTTTTCCTACACAAAGAAATTAATTTTTAAATCTAATTCTGTGGCTTGGTTCTAAAAGGGCCGATGTCAATTTTTTCACATTTTGTGTTATTTACAACAAAAGTTTTCAATTTAGTAAAAGTCTAAGTCTACAAAAGCCAATGTCTATATGGGTCATTCTACGCTATTTGAATTCAGACGGCCAATGGAAAAACTTCATGTAAAACTGATTTTAATAATGTTTTTGCATGCTGAAGCATTACAGACTATTATCTTTTATATGGACCACCCAATTAATTCACTGCAATTATTTTATTTTAGCATTTACAGCCGAAAATAGTCATAAATGTATACTCCCCTGGCATGTTCAAATACTAGTTTTTATACAAACATGTTCGACGCTCAATTTTTGCGAACGTGGCATAATGTTTTTTGCCATAATCATACACTTACATTAACAGAGAAACCAATTTCCTCAGTAAACATTGAAAAAATATTTATTATTATTAAAAAAAAATACACTTTTCAACGGGCCATATCAATAGTGTCACCTCCACCTGGCGAACTTCAAAGACTGAAATTTAGTATAAAAAATGCATAAGAATGATGTTGATTGCGAATAACCAGTGTAATACTGAGTAAAGTTAAAAGCAAGCTAAGAGGTTTTTAAAAAATTCGAATATTATTGCATCGGTTCTTGTTGAAAGTGCCTCAAAGCTTACTGCGTCAGTCGCTGTAGTATTTCCCCTGGTAAGTATAACTTTTGATATTTCATCGTTACATAAGTATGCGTATGTAAAATGTAATGCTTATTGTGTGCAGACATCACGGTTTACTTGAAGTTCTGGTAAGAAGAACGCGTGATGCTGTTTTTATAGGTAATGTGTGATTTTGTCACTTCTCTGGCGTCACTCCCCTGGCATTTTTGTTCAAAAAAAGGGTAAATATACATTAAAACTGTGATATAAGCATAATTAATTTCATTTTTAATCCTAATTGCCCCTGTGAAAGCAATTAGAATGAACGTAAATAATGCGGGAAGTATTTTTATTTGGGATCTGCGGTGCGACTTGTATGTAACATATCGTGTTTTCAGGATTAATTTTTTTCATTTTATTACAACGTGAAAATTTTTTTTGATTACAGGTCTTATAGAAATGAGTCCATACTATCATTTTACACCGAAAAATAAGTGAAATAATTGTAAATCAAACCAGAATTCCGCCAATAGTGTCACTCCCCTGGCAACGCATTTTCCCCTGGTATCGATAAACCCCCCAAAAATTGAAATTTCGTCTGGCCCTTACCACTACAATCATAAAAATAGCGGCTACTAGTGATATAATGAGTGTGAAATTAAACAGATTATTTTTTCTTTGAGGACACAAAAAACGCATTGATCGTAGAATCACCCATATAATATATAATAATACATATATTATATATTATATAAATTATTATATATATTATATATTTATATATATATATTATAATATATAAAAATTTCATATGATAAAATAATGTTTCTTTACACTAATAATAAACAAATACCAAAAAATAATAATGGGAATCTTAATATAAGAAAGTTATAGCATTCTAAAAAATCTCAAATATCTTCCATCGCCTTTTAGGAGCTTTCTATAACTCGAACTATCAACAATTCGAAGCTTTTAAGCGGTCCTTTAGGATCTGGAGCAATATAGAGACTCCACTGTATAGAGACTCCAACTGGGAGACGAGGACACATAATTTTTTGCGCCAAAAATATGTCTCGTGATGCCCCTATCTATTTAAAGTTTTCCATTATTACACTACTTGTGTAGTTTCTTGGTCAGGGAGACAGAAAACAGTTTTCCTCTTTAAAGATCCTCACGCTAAATGAACTAAAAAATAACATCGTGCGAATTATTGATTACTAAGTTTAACTGTTTCATAAATAAAGGATGCAGCTGCTATCTAAAACTGAAGCTTTCCAGTTTCCTAACAAATTAACCCCAGATAACGCATATGTATCTATGAATTTTGAAGCGAACTTTTGCCTGTACGAACAAGTGATTCGTTTAAAAAGATATTAGCGAAGCTTCCATCGTGCAAGTGAGTATAAATTCTGAGAGAATTACGTAAAGGTTCGCCAAAAAGCTTTAAAAGTCAACGGATACTCTTTAATTACCGGTTCCATTTTTTCTTTGCTTTGATTTTCTTCACTTTTCAATTTGACCTGAACTCGAACCATTTTTAATAGTAACCCTTTATGACCCGAATTAATTTGCCAATGATTTCTTTTTGTGTCTTTTTTTGTTATTGATGTCTATTATATGAATGTCTTTGTTTTGTTATAAGTGTTTTCATTTGTTTCTAAATTTTTCTACAATTGTTCCTTTTGGCTGTTTTTCAAAATTTAAAACTTCGTTTATGTTTATTTTCGGCAAGCTTTATATTTTTGGCACTTTTTCCCTTTTTGACAAACGTTTTGCGAAATATAGCCTGCTAAGGGTCTAGCGCCAATAAATCCAATCAAACCAACCAACCAACAAATAAATTTTTATATTTATTTTGTTTTTTTTTTTAGTTGAAAATATAATAAATAACATATACACAGAGCTTTAAAATGTCGACTATTAGTAGGGTCTAAGGTCCCTCTACGCATTAGAGTCTTAAGAAAACTGTTTCCAATCGTTGACACCAACTGTCGTCGTCTCAGCAAAGTACAAGGAACGGTACTTTCAAGTACCGGCAGGATTCCAGCTTTATTTTATTCATAATACTGAATTAATGTAAGCGGTAATTTTGTGTGTGTGTGTGTGTGTGTGTGTGTGTGTGTGTGTGAGAGAGAGAGTACCCTTCGGGGGGGGGGGGTGGCATAAAGGGTTAACCCATTAATGCCTGACATTTTTTTACCAAAGATATTTTATATACTGGTTACAAACGGTGTTTAATGGTCAGGAAAAATAATAAAATAAAATATCATGTAAAAAATAGTTGTTTTATTAAGGAAAGAAAAATCGTCCCTCAAAAGTTACGATAGACCCCAGAGGGTACATACTTGTTTTACTCAAATTTTTTTCTGCCTACGATATAATATTTAAAAAGACATTTTATAAGAAGAAATAAAATCAGCAATTGACGTAAACTGGGAATCACTTTGAAAACTTTTTTTTTCTTGAGATTGTGAAAGATGTGATTATTGATTAAGATCATATTAAAACTGCTACAGAACACACTTTACAATGGTTATGTGCTGCAATCTGTTAATAACGAATTGAAAGAATACCAAGGTACTAATTGAACACTATTATTTGGTTGAAATGTTCATTTTGGGGAAATTCAGACCCTTTTTTGGACAGTCCTTTTAAAAGGACGCTAGGCATTAATGGGTTTAAAGAGTAACCGAGTGACTTTTTTGATTTGTATTGTAAACAGTAAATGAATGAAATACATTTGTGAGAATTGCTCGTTTCTTCTGCAAAATAATTCGCCAAACTACAGTTAAATGATAAAAATATGCTATTCCACGAAAACGCCGCCATTTTGTCCCGCACGTGACGACCCTATATTTCATTAAAAAGTAGTAATTTTGAAAGGGGTGAACAAAGTTTTTTGCTTAAGAAATCTCACCTGGGACTGTGATTTCTCAATCATCAAAATGCCATTAATTACCCTTCAAAATCACTACTTTTTAATGAAATGCATGAGTGTCAAGCGCGGGTCAAAATGACGGCTTATTCGCGGAATATTCCAAATTATTTTCTGAAGGGAAAAAAAAAAAGACAATTTTAAGTTTCCTTTAAGTTATTTATTTATTTATTTTTGGCTTGGACGCACGTGCGTAAATACCTAAGAACGCATGGATTGCAGAGATATCCATTTTAATGATACTCGAGTAAAAATTCACGAGCTTTCTCGTGACATCTGTATATACGAATTACCTCGTATACTGTAAAAAATAGATGTTGTTTTACAGTATAATACAGCTAATTTTATAGTAACAAACTGTAAAAATTGCTAATTTTACAGAAATAAACTGTAAAATTTCTAATTTTGCACTAATAAAGCTGTAAAATTGCTGCTTTACAGTAATAAACTGTAAAACTGCTAATTTTACAGTTTATTACTGTGAAATTCAGTTTTAAACTGGAACCTCTGCTGCCAGTATGATACTGTTGTTTTTACAGTATAATATAGCTCTTTTGTGGTAATAAACTGTAAAGCTGCTGCTTTACAGTAATAAACTGTAAAACTGCTAATTTTACAGTTTATTACTGTGAAATTCAGTTTTAAACTGGAACCTCTGCTGCCAGTATCGTACCGTAAAAACAACACTTTATTTTCTGCGGTGGATAACTCAAAAACGGTGAGCCACAGTAGGTTGAAATTTTATATGTAGCCTCTAAGTGGGGTCCAGGTGCGCACTTCCCGTTTTGGTTGCCTTCAGTTGTTCCAAAGGGAGTGTTTTGCACCCTTTTGTGGCTAAATCAGTGTTGATTTCAATGCAGCCTTAAGTGATGTTATAAGTTGGGAAATTGGCTGCCAAGTGCTTGCGGCCAAATTTGCGTTATATCATGAAGTTAGCGGCTAATCTAGAGCTAAAATTAAAATTTTGAATCTGGTGCTTCAGGCGAAATTTTGCGATTTATCAATAAAATCATGTGGGAATTGCCAATATTCAAAAAATGAAACCGTGTAAAACACAATTTTGCATCCATTCACGACAAACTAAAAGCGTAATTACAGTGAAATTCAC
>JAXGGA010019688.1:0-19608 GCA_038373865.1 Uloborus plumipes
GATGAGGTTGTTCTTCTTTAGAAATTGGAGCAATGCTCGAAGCTATTTTTTTCCTTTTCAGCAGAATATTTATCTTTTTTCTTTCAGCAGAATTAATTGGGAATTTCAGTTTTTAATTATGTTTTAAATTATGGTAGGAGGTAAATTGTTGAAGATTATAGGTGATTGATTATTACATTTAATTAACTTTTTAACTTACTACACCACAGTTACCATAAGAGGCTAACAAAAATATTAACGTAAAAGGTTGCATCACTTTGAAAAAAAATGCATATAACGTAGTATTGCGCGGTGGAAGTTGGAGTTTTTTCTTCTTGTTTCTAACGCAGTGCTTTCGCCGTTTGGATTTTGTCTGTATTATACATTGAAGCGAATCCAAGTATAAAAAGTCGTGTTATATAGTTGATTCATGTGTAGCAGAAGTCACATTGGTGAAATTGAAGTAAAGATACTTGGAGCCTAAAATACCGGACGTAAGAATTGAATCGTACAAAACAGACAACTTGAATTTTGCAATATGATTGATTAACAAGATGTTTGAACCCTAATTCGATTTATGAATGGTTCTACAATTCTTGAAAAGGGAATTCCATCATGATCGTGCAAAGTGATTATATAGGTTTAAAATTTCCAAATTCTTTTTAAAGTTGTTAGGTAAATGTGCTTTTACAGGATTCAAACTTGTAAAAGCAATTCAAACTTGTATTTTTATGATATCCCTTGATATGTTAGCAGCAGTTTCCGCCTTGTTTAGTGCTCAAAAAAATCTGACTGCGGAAGGAGAGGTTTCAGTTTCAAATTCCGGTCTGGCATGGATGTGCTTTCTCTTTCCCTGTCCTTGTCCTTTCTTTGTGTGCATTTGTTGCTGTGCTGTGAATGTTTGTTTACCCTATAAACGGGTGTTTATGGCATGCGTGTACTGTGGAAGTCAGACGTCACACCATATTACGGTACAACTGGATACGGTACACCCCAAATTGCCACCCTAGCTGGCATTGGGCAACAACAACACCAAGTAAATAAAGAGAAGTTTTGCTAAACTTGGTCCTTTCTGAAGAGTGAACTTAGTACGAATATGTACTTCACGATCTTTTATGGCCAGTTAAGATGGGACGAATTTAGTACTTTTGGTTTAACCTTAACATTTAAGCATGAAATTATTAATTGCTCATGTCTTAATAAAACCATGGCATTAAGAAAGCTAGTTTGTAAGAAATATACGAAGAAATCACTTCTGTATTTAAGAAAAAACATAAAGGGGAAAACCGTTTGTGTATACTTTACCTAATAACGCATAGCCTGACCCTTCTAGGGCAATTATTTCACTTTTGTAAGATAACAAATTGATTTCCAAAGTTTCTATTGGTCAAATTCTTTCAAGAGGAGACGTATTCCTACACTGTAGGGGAGACCGGGGCACGTTTACGCGGATTTTTTTTCGCGAATTTTCTAATTTTTATGTTTCAATTTAGGAAATTTCAAATGTTATATTCTTATTAAGCATTTAATGAAGTTCAAATTTATGCATTCACTTTTCGTTTTGTGTTTGCATTTAAGCGTTAAAAAAAATAATATTTAAGACAAAGTCTGTTGCGTAAACGTGCCCCGTATCCGGGGCACGTTTACGCATTAGGCGGGGCACGTTTACGCATCGACATCGGGGCACGTTTACGCAACTTCGGGGTACGTTTACGCAACTCGTTGTACGTTTACGCAATTTGGGGCACGTTTACGCATCGACATCGGGGCACGTTTACGCATTAAGGGGCACGTTATTAGAGTGCCAAGTATTGAGAGAAATGAATTTTTAATTAATTTAAAATGTTTTATTTATAACTTCATGCACTGTTTGAAAATAAAAAATAGATAATTTATAACAGAACAATTTTTAGATAAACTGCAAACTCAGGGCTTATTACCAATTAACAACTGAAACTACTTAGTCATTTTAACCATCAAAGTTAGTTTTTACTAACAAAAAATAAAGAAAATTAATAAAAGAACATTTTGTAGGATGAAATGAAAACATAGGGCTTATTGCCGATTAAAATAGAGAATGATTCTGATGACAAAGTGATGAAGAAAATGACTAAGTAGTTTTAGTCGTTAATTTTTGCAGAGTGTGCCAACGCCAACTGTTTCTTTTTGGCACTTTTTGGTTTAATTCTTTTTCCTTTGATATCTTCTTGTTCTGCTTCCACAGAAACGAGTAAATTTTCAAGTAGTTTCTTGTTTTTGCTTCGTTGCGAAATATTTTTTTTTTCTTTTTTGCTTCTAACTGCTCTTGTCTGAGAGCTTCTTTAACTGGAGAATCAGTTAGGATTGCGGACTTCTCTTTGGAGCCAATGTTGCCTCTGCAGTCAATGGAACTTTTGAATTAGGAGTTGGTTCATCAAGCTGCAGAAAAAAGTTTTGAGTGAAAATATATGCGTAAATAAATGGAGCTACATGCTACGTAAAAAGAAACCCTTTTCTGTTAACAACACTCGACACCGATTCACTCGCCCAAAAGCTTATTATATATTGTGGGAAAAAGTTAAATAAACCTCCACATTAGGGGGGGGGGGTATAAGATGTTTGAAGGTAGCCAGCGTTATGCAGAATAACATTTAAACGGGTCCTGTGTGACCAAGTACACGAGCTCGAAATATGTGTTACAAATACAAATAACATTAGTGAATATTGAAAACCTTTCCCGAATAGAAAATTAGTTGCACATTTACTACTTTAACTGTTGAAATGAAATGCGCCGCTAATTAAATGGTATTTAAATTAGAGGGGGGGGGTCATCTAGCGAAAATGACTTTGGATACTATTTAAAAATTTCAGTGTGAATTATTAAATTTAAATTTTATAATCGTATTTGGTTTCATTGAAAAAAAAAAAAACAATTTAAAACTTCATAAAATAGTCCAAAATATTATAAGAAATTTTCTACTGACAATTTCATTTTCATCTTGCGTTTTCAGGTCCTCATTGGATAGGTTAGCCCATTTTTTGCAGTAGTTACCTACCGTCTTGTCATTTAAACCATAAATTTTGGCAGCCCCTCTGATTGTGGCTTGACCAAGTCTCACTTTCAGTACGGTATTTTTCATTAGTTTTATGTCGAACATCGTTCTAAGAGTTTTTGTAACATAATGTCTTATAATCTGTAACATAAAGAAAATTACAAGCTGAATAGTTTATAAAATTTAAATTGTACAAGCATAAGTACAGAACAAAATGATAGTTAGCTACAAGAGATGAATTTGTAATTTAATTAAACATAAAATGAGAATTTGCGAAGCTAAATAGACTAAAAATACAGACGTTCTATGGCGATACGGTGCTAAAAAAGCTTCTGGGGCACATTTACGCACCGACCTCGGGGCACGTTTACGCGCGTTCTTACTGCGTAAACGTGCCCCGTCGTTACTTTTTAGCTTATTTTTAATGTACAACCAAATACAATAACATTTCCGCCAAAACAATTACATTTTTAAAAAGAGCATTAAATTCTGCGTTCGTTCATATATTTGTTTATCTTTAACAAAGTATTATTAGTTCACAATAAGGTTTAGTAAGCTGAATACAAAATTTACTCACCTTGGCAGAAAACAGATAATCTTCGCTGCACGCTAGGCAGAAGCTCGACTGACGCTAAAATTCTTGTGAGAATATCCGATAGGTGCCCGGATGAATCTGTTGTCACCGATGTTGAGCAAACTACAACACGTTTCTGAAAAAGTGCGCTGCGTAAACGTGCCCCATGCGTAAACCTGCCCCGGTCTCCCCTATTTGATCGAAATGGGTATTTCATAGTTTACTTAACTTCTTGATGTCTTAAGCGAAACGTAGAGATTTTTACCATTGCTTAAAATAATTTAGAGAGAGAGAGAGAGAGAAAGAGAGAGAGAGAGAGAGAGAGGGGGGGGGGGGCTGCTTGAAAAGTGTAAAACTCAATCTACAATGCTAAATTACTGTAAATCTTATGTCAGAAGTAAATTGTTATTATTAATTAATTTATTAATTTCTGGAATTTTTTTTCCGACCTTGTTAGCATTTAATTTGAACTGGAAGCCAAGTTTTATTTGGAAAAAAAGTAAATAAAAGCTTTTATTATTTTTGCTTCCAACTCTCTATGAAAGAAGGGTATTTTAAGTAGCTTAATGTGAAACTCAGTATATGTCGTCTCCATTATATTAGTTTTAAAAAGCTACATTGATACATTTCAGATTTTTTAAATGAAGCTAAGTTTGAATTCTTTTATTTTTTACAATGCTACTTACTTAAGTATCTATTCCAAAGAGATATTTTTCAACTGCAGAAGAAAAAAAAATGTAGTGTATTTCAATTTTTTAGGAAGGAAGTTAAATTTTCATAAAAAAAAACAGCTTTTATATGTAACGTTTTCCAGTTATTTTATTACGTAACTCTTTTGAACTTTAAAACTTACATTTTTCAGAATTTTTCCTAGTCTTTTGCAGTAATATTTTTCCTTGTAGTAAATGCAAGATGCTCTTTATCAATATTTAAACAACATTTTAAAGGAACAGAGTTTAAACATTTTGCTGATAAAATATGAAAATGTTTATTTTTTAAAAAATACTAGGGGCCTCCGCCCCCTGTTCGCTTCTCTCACCAACCCTCTTTCGTCACCTGCGGCGACTACCTCACAGCCTTCGGCAGCTCGATGATCATTCTCCTTCTGCTGGTTTGGAGTCAAATCGACTATGCCACCGAATTTGGCGTCCCCGCTGAAAAAGAAAATAATCCCCCCTCCCATCTTGATGCAAAATAATCACTTTCTTTGACTTAAATGCTCACATACTCTTTAAAAGCACAGTAACCGTTCCTTTACAATTCAAAATAATTCGCCAAATGAATAAAAGAGACCCCCGCCCTTCATTCTGATACAAAAAAATATATATATATATATATATATGGTCATAATTTAAAAACATAGTAAAATATCTAGCCCTAACAGAAAATTCAGTTCCTTTCCCTTGCAGAAAAAAAAATATCTCGCAACGTAATTCGTATGAAATCACGTAAAAAAAAATAAAATACCGTAAGAAAAATGAAAAACCTTTTTTACATGTTAAAAAAAAATGAACAAAATATGCCGCAAAAGCAATAGTGTATATTTTGTTGAATTAAGACGAGCAATAAGCAAAACGAAGAGTCACAGGTTTTGCTGATCGAACACAACCTTGTTGAAAACGATTTGGACCAGTTTGGTTGAATGTAGTATAATTTTGCTGGAGGTGAGCCTTGAAAAATGGCACAATTAGAATCCCTTCTATCTCCTATTATAAGTAACATAGAGAAATGGAACAATCATCTTCTTTTTTAGAAAAAAAATTCTTTCCAACGATATATACTGTTAGGAGGTGGGGGGATTTTTTCGTTCCCTAATTTGGTGAAATATGTGAAATTGTGCTTAAAAATTAATTAAAAAAAAACTAATTCGAAATTAAGAAAAATGGCTCCCAGGTGCAAATCTACAGGGCTCGAGCGAATTTTATGCCAAGTTTTGAAACTTGGTACAAAATTCGCTCCGTAGGTGCTATGGGGCCGCCTGGACACAGGCCAGCCACAAACATCCTTTACAATATCTTTGAGCTTACTTTTTTTTAACCCTACACTGCATGGTGTTGCCAATTGGATACATTGGCAACACCATGATGGACAATTTGGACAATTTGACCTCCTTTTGAACAGCAGAATGTAGTCATAAGGCAACTCAATGCATAAAAAACAAGTATTGGGTATATTAAAAGCAATTATCACCATTTATCCTCCATATGGCAGCACTAGTCTGTTATATGTTCCTAAATGAATCCATATGGATAGCTTTTAAAATCACTTCAACTACCAAGTTTTTAAATTATTTTTTACAATGTAATATTTTTTTTTGTCTTTTAAAAAAATAACATGAATAAAATAAACATTTATCTTTCGTTTGCGATGCGTTTTACATCAAAATAATTATTTGGAAAAAATCTAGGACATAATACATGTCTGTAGCCATTTGGCAACATTATGCAGTAAGCATCCAGGGAACACTTCGATTCATCTCTGTAGTTCATGAAGTATGTGCTTTGTTTATGTTTCATGCTAGCTTCTTTCTCTTTTTGGAAGGTATAAAGTAACCATGCGGACCCAAAAGTGGTATTTTCGGATGTTCTACCGTTTATTAGATTTCGCAATTATCAATGCTTAGCTGATATTCAACAGAGTGAACAAACAAAAAATCAATAGGGAAAAGACTTCAAAACGTGTTCATTTTAGATTTCAGTTAGCACAAACGTTGTGCTTACTGGGACAAGTAAAATTATTAATAACTTTAAAATATAGTTTTGAAAAAAACTAAAAAATACGCTTTTACATAGGAATGCGCTGTGGGACATAGGAATGTGCATCTCGGGTTTCTCTCTAATTTCAAAACTACTGCATATCCGCACTTAAATTTACATGCACTTATAAAACATCAGCATGCAATACAGTGTAGCCTTTAGCCCATTCGCTGGCCCGACCGACACAGGATCGTCCGCGCACTTTGTGTAAAAGCCGGCCCGGCCGACACAGGCTCGTCCAAAGAAATCGGTTCCTAAGTGCCTGCGACGATCCTGTATCGTCACAGCGTTTCTAGCAGTTTTTGCTTCGGCCGAACCTGTGTCGGCCGTTCTTCCAGGGGCAAACCCTATTATCACGCTTCTCCTTAGTGTTCTGGCGCTTTGAGGGAAGCGGTACTCATCTCTTTTTTTTAGTCAACATTACGTAATATATTTACGAGAAACTGTGATTTTTATTATTGTTTATTTTAAACCGATTCATTACATGATCCTTTTGGGTACTCTTAGATTTTACATGTATATTGCTTCAAATAATCAAGCTTTCGATGGAAAATTTGTTTCGAAGCATTCTTGGGTTTGAACTAACGATAAAAAACCATGAAAATATTTCCTTACTGTGACCACTTTTTTCTTGCTTATATGAAACAAAGAAACTGAATTAATAATTTTCTTCTTTTCAACAATATCCCAACATCTTTTTAAAACATTCTTCAATAAATTTAGCAAAAAATACGCCGACAACAAAAAATACTGCGAAATATAGCAGTAGCAAAACTTGTTTTGGAATTTCTTTCTAAGTTACTTTATTTTGTGGTAAAAAGATCACTAGGAAGGGTTAGTATAGAGAGGATGACTTTCTGGCTATTGTTTGAAAGGAACCTGCTTCGATGGTTTGCGAAAACCACTCCCAAGAACCGAGTTGAATGGGACCCCCCAGAGTGACTCTCTTTTACACACACTCTCTCAGCTTGCTCTCTGCTAGACACCACGGGGATTGGGTCGCGTTCAGTTGTATTCACATAAAGGTTCTCTTGGGAAATGGGGGACTAGCTGGATGTTTAAATGTGTTTAAATGACCCCGGATTGGGAGTTAAAGTCCCAGAAGTTAAGATAAAAGAACCGACGAGAGAAGTTATCTCTCTGTGTTACTGTTCATTTTGAAGTGTCACAATGCACCAAAGTCACAGAGGAATACTTAAAAACCTCTTTTAGAAAATCGTTCACACACTTAAGAAGTTTGTTATCTTCCGTTCTTGCACGGTAAGTAAAAAGTCAAACGTTCCGAAAAAATACAACAGTTCATTTCATTTAAACTATTCAGTTCACGCTGAATTGTCTCATTGTAAAATAACCAGATAGAAAGGATTATTGCCGCACTTGTGCTTGAATCCCACGGTCCGTTTTGACAGGACTGCCGTTTTGATGCGGACCGCACCTTTCTTCCTAAAAGTGCTCCTCCGGGATGCTGTGATGCTGCGCCGCGCCGCCTCTTTCATCTTTATTTGGGGTGCATTTTGGGATTAGCGGTGGTTTCAGTTGCTTTAACTCAATGACAAAAACTTCATTGACAGCGTTCTGAGTAAATGCCGAAACAGTATTCAGTCCTTTGTGGTTCCCGTAGTTTTTAAAATATTCCCACGCTGATTTCGGTTTTCTTCCCAGTATGAGTTATACGAGCACTTCCCGCATTGAAAATTCTTCCCTTTGTTAGGAAGTTTGAATGCATCAAAAGTAGCCGGTAAGCAGTGATGTTTCTAGTTTTGAAAACCATTCCAGCCCTTGAAGCGTTTTAGATCAGTTCCCTCCTTTACTGCGCACTAGGAAAGATATTTGAATATTCGTCAGTCGCTTGCTTTAGTAAAATAATTAAACATATTCTTTAAAGTTTTTTCTTTGCTATACTTTAATAGTAGACATTTATGGAAGATTCATTACTAATTGGTTCTTCTGATGAAGAAAACAGTAGCTATGATTCAGAGGATAATAGCTATGATTCAGAATTTGACTCTGAAAGTGACTCAGATTTAGATGCAAGCGATGGTTTATCCAATGCAAGGGATTGGTGCAAAATTGGCAGAAATGATGCAACACATCCCCCACCTCGATTTACTTTCATGGGTAATCCTGGATTAAAAGAAACTGTGAAAGACGCTGCTGATCCAATGGAATACTTCAATATGTTTTTCAATGACGAAATTGTCGATCATATTGCTTGTGAAACAAATAGGTATGCCAAAGATTACCTGAAAGATGCTACGCTAAAGCCCCACTCTCGAGCTAATAAATGGAAACCAACTTCTCCTGAAGAAATAAGAGTTTTGCTTGCAATTTTCATTCTTCAGGGTATTGCTCCGAAACCAAAAGAAAGCCTTTTTTGGACCAGAAGGCCATCACTAGAAACACCTTTCTTCAGAAATGTGATGCCTGAGAAAAGGTATTATTTACTGACGAAGTTTTTGCATTTCGTTAATAATGATGCTGCTGCAGAAACATGTCCTGAACCAAAACTGAGAAAAATCTGGTCTATTTTTGAACACCTAAGCACGAAATTTTCTACTGTGTACATCCCAGAAAGAGATGTTTCTATTGACGAGTCTCTTATGAAATTTAAAGGAAGATTGTCGTGGATCCAGTTCATTCCTACGAAGAGATCGAGATTTGGCATCAAGTTTTTTGTTTTATCTGAGGCAGCAACAGGATATGTATGGAAATGGACTGTTTACGTTGGGAAAACAGCTTTATTCGATGAACAATTCGCAAATCGAAACTTGGCAACGAAATGCGTAATGACGCTGATAAAACCTCTTCTGAATCAAGGCTATTGCTTGATTACTGATAACTTTTATACATCTCCCGAGCTATATGAAGAGCTAATAAACAATAAAACAGATGCTTACGGCACAGTAAGAAAAAATCGTAAAAATTTACCCGCAGAACTTAAATTTTCTCACTTGGAGAAAGGAAATACCATAGCTTTTCAAAAGGGAAAAATGTTAGCTTTGAAGTGGAAGGACAAAAAAGATGTTTGCATGTTATCAACTGTGCACGATGCCACCCAGAAAAGTGTTGAAAAAAGAGGAAAATACGTGCTGAAACCTTCAGTTGTTGTTGACTACAATGCGAACATGGGAGGTGTTGATAAATGTGACCAAAGACTGGCATATTACTCGTCTATGAGAAGACAAAAAAAGTACTATAAAAAAATGTTTCGTCACCTTTTGGATGTTACTATTTTTAATAGTTACATATTGTATCGCAAAAATAATCGCAAATATCTGGAATTTTTAGACTTTCGCGTTTTGCTTGCGGAAAGACTACTTGAAAAATTCCATAGTCCCGAAGCTACCTTAAGTCCATCAAGAATTTCAAACAGTGCTAATATTTTGCGCCTAACTGAAAGGCATTTCCTGAGTTACATCCCACCTACACCATGTAAGATGGAACCAAGAAGACGATGCATCGTGTGTTCCAGCAAAAGAACTGATAATTTTAAAAGAATTCGAAAGGATGTTCGTACAATGTGCAAAGACTGTGATGTAGGTTTGTGTGCAATTCCTTGTTTCGAAATTTATCACACTAAAGAAGAATTTTGAAGGCTTCTAAAAAAAAGACAGTTAATGAACTGACATGAATGCTTAAAAGGTAGCAAGACTTTAATAGTTTTAATGCAATGAACTTCTACTAAAATAAAATTCGAGTATGTAGTGTATTTTCATAGATCTGTTCCACAACACATCTCTGTAAAATTGTAAGTAGTTTTCCTTTCTTAATTTTTTGCTCATCTGTTTGTTGAAAATTTTCTAAATACTTAAAGCTATATGAACTGTATTTTTATTTGCATAATAATAATAATAAGCTTATAAAGATATTATTTAGGAACATGTTTCATTTGGTTATGTGACAGTTATTAATAATCCCAATTTTATTCAAATAAAATAAACAAATTAGTAGAAAGGTAAATATTGAATTAAAAAGCATCATAAGTAAGAAAAAATTTATGAAGCAATCAGTAAAATAAATCTATATATATAAAGATGACGGTGTTAGTTTGTTTGTTCGTTTGTAACCGCTGGCCAGAAGCCCCCACAGCACCTACGGACCTGAAACTTGGCTCAAAAATTCGAACGCACCCCCGCGTGATGCACCTCGAAGCCTAAATTTTTAATTTCGAATTAGTTATTTTTAAATTAGTTAATTAGTCTCATTTTTGGTGTATCTGCCATAATTGAGGGGGGAAAACCTTCCCCCACCCCATAACATTATATATCGCTGGAAAGGGTTTTTTTTCTAAAAAAGAAAAGTTGTAGCACGTTTCTGTCCGTTAATTACGGCAGGAGATATTAATTAATCAAATTTGGTAAATTTTCAAGGCATAACTATGTACGCTGAAACACTAAACTGAAACACTAGAGCCATTTTCCATGCAAACTGCTCTTTCGTCTCTGAAGTTTCATACCGGTTTAAATTTGCGTATAGAGTTAAGCCTTGAAAAGTGACTAAATTTAAATAATTAATATATCCTGTTACTTACTTAACTTAATGTATTTTTGATTTATTTGGCGAATTGTGTTTTAAACTTCAACAAGACTTTTAGTGGAATTTAAAAGGTTGTAACACACATTTTAATTAAAGACTAGGGGAAACGGTAGTTATTGGCCCCCATATACCAGTGAAGATAATGTGACAGCAGCAAAAATTGGTATAACTCCTCTGAAAACTCCTATAAATTTGTGTACGCCATCTACTTCAAACAAAATCACTCATTTTAGCAAATTTGTCGATGATTACCAACAAAATACACCAAAAAGTAAGTGAAATTTTCTTAATAGGATAGACAAAAAAACCATTCTTTATTATATCTGAGAGTTATACAGTAGCTATTGAAAAAAATGAACAAGAAAAGCAGCAAAAGGAGTGGAAAAAAATAAAAGAAAAGAGAACGGAATGGACAAGCAGTCGTACAGAAAGAAAATGCTTTATAGAAGACTAAAACAAATAAAGATGAGTCAAAAAATAGAAAAGGGAAAGATGGAAAAAGATATTGAATGCTATAAAGTTATAATATACTTAATGAATGGAAACTATATTCAATTAACGATATACCTTCATATAATGGTATTTATCATATTCATCTAAAGGTATAATATTTTCGTATATGTATGAATAATACAGTATAACATTGAATGTTTACACGGCCAATAACTGTCTGTTTTCATGGCCCATAACTATGATAAGGTGGTCAATTACTATCAATTTGACATTTTTGTTTTTGCGTTGATTTTTTTCTAATAATATATTTGAAAAGTGTTTTCAGACAGTATGAGTAGTACAATACATTAATATAGTATCATATGAAGTATTTTTTATTTATGCAGAAATATTTCATTCATTTTTTATTCAAGCGTACAAATACGATGTCGCTAAAGTGGCCAATAACTATACCGTTTCCCCTATAATAATTTTACTTCTGATGTTTGGAGTGAATTTAAATTTTAACTTCCTTCCCACTTAAATGCACGGGCATCGCCGTGCGGGTACTGCTAGTATAACATATAAAATAAATTAAGACAATTAAAGCTTTTGCTTTTCTAAACTTTTAGTACTTTCTTTTTATAACTTGTAAATTTAATTGATCTTTCCTCGTGCTTCTGCTGTGACATACATTTTTGGTTACGTAAATAAAACACGTTACTTTCTATTATACACAACTGTTTGCGACTATAATTTTCAATTTCATGTTCGGCTGCAAAAACAACATTAAAATCCCCGTAGCAAAACGGGCAGGAAACAGTTATCATACTGGAGCGAAATGAAACCGGTCTGTAATCTACGCCGTATTCACTTTGCGGCGGAAAGCATTTTTCGCCTGGTCATTGAAAGGGTTAGTATTAAAAAAAAATATTAAATATATTACTTTTATATTTGCAAAGAACGTAAATTTTATCTTTTATTCAGAGTTACATACATACACACAATCAAACCCACGTGTGAAGTTAATAAAAGCGTATTAAAAAGAGGGAGACCATTAGCTACAAAGGAACTAGAGTTACAAACCAAAAAAAAAAGGAAGCTTGAGCGAGAGAGCCTTCAAAAGATATCAGATTTGATAGAATTGATCATCGGAAAGAACACAGTACAAATAAACAATGATGTAAAATGTCAAAATGTAAAGGATTACAAGAGTACAGTGCACCAAATGTTCAATTCCTCTTTTTTCTTTCTACAAAAGAAACTAATTTCAAGACTATCATTTAAAATCATTTTTAACTGTTGAATGCATGGTGTAGCCATTTGGCAACAAAATAGCCATTTGGCAATGTCTAAATTTTCCAAATAGTGCTTTCCAAATCAGTTCCATTTGATTTATTTAAAAATGTCTGTCAGAATTTAACATCGAATAAAAACAAAAAATCCACTTAGTTTTAATTCTTGTTAATTAAATTACCGTTTAGTTTTTGTTTCATTGTGGATTTTCTTTGTCACTTCACATCACAACAGAATTAAGTTGGTATTATATTAATCTACTCGGGGAGATTTATTCATTCGTTCAGAATTGTTAAATTTTTCAAAATGCTTCGAATGAAAAGGTTATCATTTAAGTAACAAAATGCCACATGTAATCAGTGATGTAATTTGAAATGAAAATTTCGTAAAAATGTTTTTCATTTCAGTACGTTAGCGTATACATTTAAGAATCTGGAATTATCGAAGAAAATCCTTTTATCACAAAACGACTTAGCGATGGAAGCCTTAACGTACCGTTTGTAAGCTTTACGGATTGCATTCTGGCAACTTTGAGAACAGAACAGGTGTGTACTTAACGCTACTAAATAATTTAAGCAAGTTTTGATGTTTTTAAAAAGGTTTTTTTTTTTGGACAAGCGATAAAGACCGCAGGCGGTTTCTCATGGGGAATATGCAAAAATATCTATTAAAGAATATTTTACCATTCTAAAGGCAAGTAATATTTTTTTCAAAAAAAAAAAAAAGAGACTTTCTTTGACAATATAAAATATTTGATAATTTATAGAGCATAGCACAAGCAGGGTAGGTTAATATTCCTTGAATTAAGAATGGTGGTTGTATGAAATTGATTTTAAGCAGAAAAGATAGCGTTCTTCGTGATTAAAAAATAATGGTACTCTGTAGAAAATGAATGTTGTTTTTACAGTACAATAAAACTAATTTTAAAAATTGATAATTTTACATTAATCAACTGTCAAATTGCTTAGTTTACAGTGTACTAAATTGCTAATTTTGCAATTTATTACCGTGCGTTTTACAGTTTTAAACTGGAATATCTGCTGCCCGTATTATACTGTTGTTTTTACAGTATATTACTGCTAAATTTCACGGCAATAAACTGTAAAATGTCTAACTTTACTGTAAGAAACTGTAAAATTGCTCGTTTTACAGTTTATTACCGTGCATTTTGCAGTTTTAAATTGGAACTTCCGCTGCCACTATTATACTGTAAAGACAACAGTTCATTTTTTCAGTGTAAAAAAGTTTTTTTTTAGGTAGTGATAAGAAATAAATAAGCATAAAAAGTAATTGCTCTGTGCAACAAATGGTAAAGAAGAAATGATGAGCAATAATAAACCGTATAAACTACTGAAACAAATAAAATAAGGGGTGTGTTTTTAGAATGTAAAATTAATGATAGATTTTGAATGACAGAAAATTATTTACTGTTCGTTTACTGTTGGAAAGGGAACCAGCATATTTGACAGGAGACCGCAGAGCATGATCGTATGTTTCTTGGATTGATTCTTAATATTCTGTGTCTGGATGTTCAAACAAACAAATAAGTGATAGCATTTATTGCGTGTGTGCTTTTTTAATTTATTTTATTTTAATTTTCTTCATCTTCAGAGCAGCATTTTTCTATCAGATTTGGAGGAATAAATTGATCTTGGAGGTGCCATCTAAAAAGAAAGAATTTTTGAAACTATGATTCCTTAAGGGATTATCAAATGAACGCATGAAAAACTAGGGAAGGCTCCTGATGCGGAAGTTTTTAACGAAGGTGGGTGTGTTTAAAATAGTGTATTCTGTTGAAAATCAGAAAGGAACAGCGCTAATCACTGTTGCACCATTCGTGTGTTAGACGGGTTTTACTACGTGAGAAGTGTCAAAAAACGAAATCGGCTGGGTCCGACAAAGAAATTTTGTCTTCAGGAAATTTTTTTAGACGCCAGACAAATTACTTCTCAGAGTTGGCTGAGAACTGCTGTGTAAAATAGCTTCTGAAAGGTTTTTGTTCAAAAAGGACCAGTCGCCAAGATATTTTTCTAGCCATACGGGTGAACCTAACGATAAAGATTTGTTGGGCCCTATGCTGTAAAAAATGAATGTTGTTTTTACAGTATAATACAGCTAATTTTAATGTGATAAACTGTAAAAAAGGGCCCAATTTACAGCAATAAACTGTAAAATTGTTAATTAAACAGTTTATTACCTTTCATTTTTACAGTTTTAAACTGGAACCTCTGCTGCCAGTATTATATGGCTGTTTTTGCAGTATAATACAGCATATTTTTACGGCAATAAACTAAATTGCTAATTTTACAGTAAGAAACTGAAACTGCTATTTTATTATGCTGCATTTTACAGTTTTAAATTGGAACCTCGACTGCCAGTATTATACTGTACAAACAACAGTTAATTTTCTGCAGTGTTGAAACCATCACATTCTCGTGTGTTTGAGCGGTAGCATGGATTTCAGAAGGTCCGTGTCAGTGAAAGACAACAATTAGATTGAAAGACTCTTCGTGTTGTTCTGTTATTACTGTCACTTGTATAGCCAGAATGTACCTTTCCTGGAGGAGGAGGGGGGAGGGGTAAAGTTTTTAGATGCGTGTAAGCTGTAGCATTAGGATTGGCAATAGGTGATAAATCCATATGTTCTGTGGGAGGTGGTCTGACTCTTGACCCTTCTTACTGAACTCTAAATTCTACTTGTACACATAGTCCGGATGTGTTTCCATGCTATCTCCATATTTTTGATTCCCTTCTAGATAACTCATCTATTTTAATTTGGACCACGAAGAGCACACCAGCACAATCATGGACTATGGACCCAGGTACAACCCTAAATGTCTTTCAATGAAAGCATTAAGAATCAGATTGGGAATCAGATTTTCAGATGGGAAAAATATACAGTTTTGGTATTTATATTTCAAATAATAAAAGGATTAGTTACTCTTCGTTCCCTTGCTAAGTATTTTTTAAATTTGACACTCCTTATAAACAGTTTGGTTTTGAGTTTACAAATAATCGTACAAAAAGTTTTTTAAAACATAACTGCTAACGTTTGCGTATTAAATTTTTGAAAATTATAAGCGACTCTGCTGCTGCTATGTCGTTAATAATGGTAAACTCTTTAAATATAGGTAAAGAAGAAACTGGAAAAAAATAGCTCTGTATGTACCACCTCAGAAAAAAAGGGGTGAATTTCAGCATAATGCGAAAAAAATTCTTAAATAGATGACCATTTTAAAAAACATTTGAAATTTTGTTGCACGAAGTTATCCCAAAAAGTTGTTATGATAGTACATTTTTTGTGGATATAATTTTATTAACGGCAAAAAAAAAAAAAAAAAAAAAAAAAAAAAAACCGGACGTTTTCAAGTACTTATGTACTGAATATAATATTGAAGAATATTTATGCTTTCTTAGGAAATCGTTTTTACTCAGACTAAATCATTCAATTAATTCAAATTTTAGGCATTGCATAATGTACATTGATGGCTTTAAAATGAAAATTACTCTTCTTTCTGCATTTTATTTTATTGTTTGATATTTTGGGAGAAAATCAGGGCCGTCATTTCAGGTTTTTCCAGGGGGGGGGGGGGTCAAAGGGTGCAAAAATAATGCAATTTCATCGGAAAACTACAAAAACTACACCCACTTATATGTAAATGTATTAATTTCTCAAAGCCGGGGGAGGGGGCAATTGACCCCCCTGACCCCCCCTTAAATTACGGGCCTGGAGAAAATTTCCCAAGTAGCATCAACTCATCGGATTTTGCTCGGCCGATCATCGAACTCCTCGTAAACTGATCCCGTAACGCACGATGACATCGTTCCGATCAGTATCCGAGCACGGTTTTCGATGAGCTATATTCCATCGGAAAACGATATCCTTCCGATCAGATTCCCCGATGAAAATTAGCCGAGCTATGTTTCATCGGAAAACTATATACTTCCGATCAAATTTCCCGATGAAAATATGCCAAGCTACAGAAAATTGGAAGGTACGGGGGTCTCTGGGGTGCTAAATGGCTAAATGCCAAGCTACATATTTCATCGGAAAGAGGTTGTAATGATCAAATTTTCTGATGAAAATTTTCCCAATCTCAAGTTTTTACTAAATATGCAGTGTTGGTCTCATTAATCGTCGACTTGGTGGCGTGGTGGTAGAGCGTTGGCTTTCCGCGCCGATAATACGGGTTCGATTCTGGAGTTGGCCAGTCGCACCTGGTAGGGGGATCGCACTACGTCTGCAAAAGGTTGTGCCTCTACTGCAGCCCAATTCGAAAAAAAAAAGAAAATGATCCAAAATTCATCGCTACGGAACTAAACTGCTCGTAAATTGATTCAACTCTCATCGTGTTTTGATCCAAAATTTATCGCCTCGAAGCTACACTGCTCGTATATTGATCCAACTCTTATCGTATTTTAATCCAAAATTCATCGCCACGGAGCTACACTGCTCGTATATTGCTCCAACTCTCATTGTATTTTCATCTAAAATTGATCCTTAATTTATCGTCACGAGCTACACTGCTCGTATATTGAACTAAATCATATCGTATTTTCATCCTAAATCCATTGCCACGGAACAGCACTGCTCGCGTATTGATCTAAATCACATCGTATTTTCATCCAAAATTGATCCTAAATTCATCGGCACGAGACTTCACTGCTCGTAAATTGCTCCAAATCTCATTGTATTTTGAGCTAAACTCATCGGATTTTGCTGCTCGGATTCTGTTTGGCCGATGAGACACATTGGTGTAATTCCCGATGATAACTCATCGGAATCCGATCATCGGCCCATGAGAATTTCATCGGGTTTCGATGAATGGCCGATCATCGGCCGATGACATTGTGCTGCTGGGGTTGGTTTCTGAGTTTAGGGGATTGGATTTAATATGTAAACGTTGATATTAAATCTTATTGAACTGTTTAAAAATAGCTTTTAACAACAGCAGCCTAATTGATGGATTTTTTCTCTTTTTTGTGTGCATCTACATTAAAATATTTTTGCAATATACTTGACCCGTACAAAAGCAGCTTATTAAATGAGTGATAGAACCAGAATCAGTAGTTTTTTTAACTAATACGAGAAAAGAAACAAAACAAACTTTTAATCCTCATTCGCTTGTTAAGTTAGTTTATTTTACTATTACTTTTTTTAAATATTTATGGAAAATGACTTTATTTTTATGAAGCTTGAATGTTTCTACTGTTAAAAACTTTTTTAAAATTTAAATCTTTTTAATATGCTTCCAGCAAATTAATCTAAAACACAAATATTTTTTTAAATACGGGAAAAAATGCGATTTTTTTATAAGATGTTACGGAGCGATAAAAGTCCTTTGTGGTTTTTCAAAACATAATTTAAAAAAATATATCTATAGTAAATTTCCTTTTGAATATAAATAGAGCGCATTAAAACTAAAAAATAATTTATTTAAATCCGTTATTATGATGAATATATTTGACATATTCTTAATTAACTGCCAAAGTTTCATTAGAAGAAATGTGAAATACTTAGCAGTTTTTTTAAGCAAAGATATATTTTCGAAGGAGATTAAAATTATTAGCGTTGTTTTTTTAGAAACTCGAATCTGACAATATGGTTTTGACAAAGAAATCAATAGTAATTAAGGTTTAAACCTCATTCGTTTTGCTAAATACTAAGGCCTCTAATGTGAAATGGTTTAATTAATCTTGATTCCAACTAAATGTTTTATAGAAAAAAAAATAAGTAATATATTGAGAAGTACTGGTTATTTTGAAAAATGGAAGGTAATTGTTGAATAATAATGGATATATGAAATGCCGAGAACAAAGACTCAAATTCGACATTACTTGGTTAGTTTTTATTTTAATTTTGGCCCGGAAGACTAATAATTTGCCGTGAGTAAGAGTAAATACAAATTTACACTAAAAAATAAATGTTTTTTTTTTGTCGTGTCTATGATTTAGCCGACCTAAATAACTCCATGGATCCTTATAACTGCTTTTGCGATTTGTTGGATGTTATCGTCATAAAGGTCTATAAGTGACGGCAATACACCAATATCTCTCAGGTTCGCACTTATTACTGGACACTCAAAGATATGACAAGGTGTAAGCTGTGTATATGGGCAATTACAACAGTTTCTATACACCCTTCTACCCTCTCCATCAATCTTCATTCCCCTGTGATGGCCGGTTCTCAGCCTGGTTATAGTTTTTGTTATTAGTCGACTTGTATTTATTTCACAAAGCTGGTGTTTCACTTGGATTGATTTATCTCTAAGTTTAGATTTCGCTATTGCGTTTGCATCTTGACTTGTATTGATCGACTTGTATTTATTAAAATGAATGTCGTTTTCACAGTATATATTACAGCTAATTGAATAGTAATAAACTGTAAAAATTTCTAATTTTGCAGTAATACTCAGTAAAATTTCAACTTCTACATTATTAAACTGTAAAGTAATAAACTACAAATTTGCTAATTTTACAGTTATTACTGCGCATTTTACAGTTTTAAACTAGAAGCTCTGCTGCCAGTATTATACTGTTGTTTTTTCAGTATAATGCAGCTAAATTTTACGGCAATAAACTGTAAAAATCTTCACCTTACAGAAAGAAACTGCAAAATTACAGTTTTAAGGTGGAACCTCGGCTGCCAGTATTATACTGTAAAAACAGCAGCTCATTTTTTGCAGTGTACTGTTACGGAAACAAATAAATAAAGATCCAGGTAGCACAAAAAACGTTTAAACGTTTTATAAACGTTTTTAATCCGTTGTCACAACGTTAATAACCATTTCACAACTTTTAAAAAACGAGGTGTGCTACTTGGGGAAAGTAATTGAACTGTTAAAGAAAGATGGTAAAATTCAAGCAGAGAGGGGAACCGCTGTTTGGCTAGTTTTTAGGACATAAAATTATTTTTTATTGAGAGTACACTTTAGCTTGAATTGTCCATGTCTAGAATTTTTTTGAGGCATCAGCCCAGATATTAAACAATTGAGGTACGTTC